>OU343224.1:136852156-137127316 GCA_910596185.1 Chrysanthemum makinoi
AAGATTCTCAAGCACGTGGAATTTTGCAAAGGCAAGGATTTGAAAAAAATGCACGTACAAAAAGAGATTGAAGATTTGTATGAATGTTGGTTAAGAATGAAGGATGATTTCAATCCTATGAATTACGATAAAGAAGCCGAGTGGATCAAGAACGAACAAAAGCAAAAGCGAAATTCGGAGAATGTGCGTTCTAAGAAACAGAAATTGGATGAAGGGATGGAGAGGGAAGAAAGAATGGATGTGTATCTTACGGTGAGTGATAGACAAGAGCCGATTAATCGTACACCACTAAGTGCAAGTCAGCCAATTCATGATTTGAAAATAATCACTGAAAATGGTAGAGAAGTGATTGAAATAACAAGAGCAGACGGATGCAGAAGTACATACGTAGATTTTGGAAGCTTGTTGTTCTTTCTATCAAAAGAGGATTTGGAACAGTTATGGAAAGTCATTGATTTTAGATATGAAAAGCATGGGCCAACTGGAGGATTAGCAAGGTTCGTGTGGAGATCAGTGAAAAACATGTGTCAACCTAATCCAGCGGACAAATTCTGGATACAATTTGAAGTAGTTGAATGGATGCTTTATGAGCATTCCAGAGTACATGTTGTACAATCTACTAAGGATAAGTTTTTCATGTTTATTGATGAACACTATCCATTGTCCAAAACTGTTTCCAGGAAAATGTTGGAAGCGACGCTTGATCCACAAGGAACCATATCAACAAATCCAATGGTAGATCAATTGCTCTTGAAGATTCAAAAGATTGCTGGTGTACAAGGTCCTTTGGCAATAAAACTCTCAAGGAAGGTTAAGTAGAATGGGTGGTGTATCTAATAAGAAGGCTGAGGAGGATGGTGGGTCAAACCATGGATTGAATTATTGTTGGAACCACGGCAAGTATGAAGAAACCACGTTTAGAAGAACAGTTGAAACCACAGCTAGTTGAAAAGATACCACGGCTAGTATGATCAAAACCACGGCTAGTTGAAAAGACACCACGGCTAGTATGATCAAAACCACGGCTATAAGCTAGTTGAGAAGATACGACGGCTAATTTAGAATAAACCACGGCTAGTAGAAGATTGGAAGCTGGTTTAAATGTAATATCATAATTTATATGTAATAAGTTTTGTGTAGTGATTATTATCATTTAAACAAGCAATACTAATATCAACTAATAATATTTACAAACATTCACAAAACATTTTGGATATTTACAGATTTATCATTCCAATAGTTACTACAATTGATTATACATACACAAAGAATGACCATTCCTTGTATGCCCATGATAGAAGCAAAATAAGCTGCTTGAATGGCATGTTATGAGCTAACACCTTTCTGTACCAATTATATACATACTTAGTCAATGATAGTTGACGATACCACAACTTGTAATAAATATAGTCAATGACCGGCATACTCAATCTTGTATTTCCATAGGTACTCAAACATTCTTTCGCGATAGGCAGAAACATTTCTGCAGATCGTCGGACTTTAATGGCATGTTATGACTCAGCCTATATAGGTTAATGCAAGACCATATCCCGATCACCGTATTGACTGTTTGTTTAGGGGCGTCAACACATTTTGAAAGCTAATCGATAAGCATTGATATCTATGCCTTTTGCTGCAAACACTCCCGTTTCGTCTAGTAATTTTGGCGCCAATAATCTTGAAATTTTGCGAGGCATGGTATCCTTCCACCAAATCCGTTTGTTTGTAAAGGCTGGAAACGAATCATACAATGTCAAAACACCCGTACTGATATGCAGCTCTCCTACCGCCCAGTGCTTGTCAGGTTCGTTTATTGGAAATAGTACCTACATCATTGTGACAATCCGTCAATTTTCCGGCTATTATTTATATCAGAATACGCGAGTTATTTATTTTCTGACCATTATAACTCTTAAACGAGTAGTTCTCTTGTGTTTTCCAAGGTCCCGGCACCACACGCGTACCAACACCATAATAAAATTGACGTAAAATTTACTTTCTAATTTCAAAGTAATAATAATACCATAATGTTTCGCTCGTCAAAACGTCTCCGAAAATATAAAATTTATAAAATACGGATACCCGAATAATATTCTACATAATTTAACGTTATCATGTACGGAACAAATTATACAGTACAAGGTACATATAATACACTAAATAATAATAATAACAAAAATAATCTCCTTGTCTTCTTTCCTCACTCACGACAAAACAAGAAACCAGGAAAACAAAAGATATGCTATCTCCATCTTCAACCTCTAGACCTATACCACCCTAGCAAATCGAATCTCCCAAAAGAGATAATCCAACATGCCTAAACCTCCATATCCTCATCTCTCTTACCATATTCATGAAAGTTTTTGCTTCACAAATCCTCTCTTTGATACTCTTGCTACATCAAGTACGAATCCAAGGGAAATCAAAGAAAAATCGTCCAAGGGAATCATATCTTCACACCAATCTAGCTTGAGCCAAAAGTCCAAGATATTCTTTGTTTTTGGAAGCTAACCGAATTTGGCTTCAAACCAAGACCAAGAGAAGAAAGATAACCAAACTCCTCCTCAACATACTCCTATATTTCTAGTCGAATTTCAAAAGATCCAAACTCAGTTTCTCATCATCACTTTCACAAAAATTAGGGTTTGGTAAATCAAAGGGCTTTTTGAAATTGATTGAGGGGTTTGATTAAGGGAAGTATAAGGAAGGTTTTGCAAGTGTTTAATTGTACCAAATCGTTTCGGGTCACCTCCAATCGAAGCAATTTGGTTCCGGTTCTCATACCACTCGACCCACCAAATTGATAGTAAGAACATGTCTCATTTGTTATTTTTGTAAACCTATTTATTTGTGTTTTATTCGGATATTAATTCATATATGTATATCGATTGGTATTGTTGAATTGATAAAGAAAATGTTGTTGGCATATTTTTGGTTGTTGTTGTCGTGAAACAGAAGAGAAAAACAAAAAAATAAAATAAAAATATCTTTAGTTCTTGATTCTTAAACTTTCGGCTTAAACGGATCATTTATCGGCTTACTCTTTGTTCGGCTAAATTGCTAATCGCTTATTTCGGCTTGTTATAAAAGCTTATCAACTTATGTCATTTTCGGTTAGTGGAATATTTCTTAATAGCTTATGTTATTTTCGGATTTCGTAAAGATTTCTTATTAGCTTATTCATTCTTTTCCGCTTATTTGGAATAGCTTGACAGCTTGTTTGTTCCGGTTATGTCGCGACGTAGTCCTTGTAGTTCATCTTTGTCTATTGTCAACTATGTGGCGGTAGTAGATTAGAAAAGTTCGTATTGTTGCGTTTTGGTTCTAGTCTCACTCGGTCCTAAACAAAATACCACAAGCTTTGTACATTACGACCCGAGTCTTTGACTCGTGGAAGACATGTCGAGGCCAAGGTGTATAGCCGAAAGCCTTGTTGATTAAGTCTAGAGTCGCATATATATTTCCCGAGCATAACATTTGTTCGACAGATGTAATTTTCCTCCTTCTCATGTTGCCTTTCCAAAGAGTGGTTAAAACTACAATGTTGTCTGCAAATGTTTAAGGGTGCGTTCAGTTGTGCTCTACAACAAGCCCAGCCCAAGTGTTTAAAAAAATAGAGTGTGTGTGTGACAGTTGGGCCGAAGCCCATTTCTGTGAGGGTCCATTCAGTTTGTGCTTCGGGCCACAACTCGAGCACGACATCCCACTCGCTCGCTTTTTCAAAAGTTCTCGTCGATTAATATTTTTACTTACGTCGTCATTATAAATTACATATAAACACTTAAATTGAGTAATGAATTTTATAAACAAGATTTGTAATCGTGTAAAATAATTAAACCAAACATAACTAAAATAACGAAAATGTTTTTACGAAGATTTTTCAAAAACTAATATTTCATTTTCTTTTAGACCCGACACTTTTATACATAAAGCAAGTCAAACTATTCGGACTCATCATGAGAAAATCTATAAACCTCGGTTCAAATATTTTATAAACATATTAATTTATTTTCAAAGGCGACAATAAAAATGTTATATATACTTGTATATATGAATATACATACACTTTACTTATATCGATAAAACATATACATATAATTTCATAAATAAATAACCACTTTACTTATAACATTATTTAAGCCAAACTTCTTTTACCGGTCAAACGTTATTTTTTTCTATAAAGCTTTCGTTAAAACACTATATGTAACTCATTACTAGCCGAAATATATACTCTTCAACATAGTTTTCAAACAAGTTCTATTAGCCAAAATATACACATTATTTTGAAAATGACAATTTAAAAACCTAATGTCGACACAACAACAACAACGACAACGCTTGTGAAATAAATAAAGTTAGATAAAACTTTCTTGGGATTAGAAACTGAGACTTGTTGTACTAATCTAGGTCGCGTTTCGGTGCCATCCAATAATTCTATTTTGACTGCTGCTTTAGACTGCTTTTTGCCAAGGTGAGTATTCACAGCCCCCTTTTTACTGTTTTGCTTATTTGGGGTGAAATGCATGATCTTAAACTTAAATTGTTTTTGAACTACTTGATATATTTTGAAACCTTAGACTTAATTATAAATTTATGACTTGTTTGGACCTAATGGACCGTACGTCCTTGACTTAAAGTCTCCCTTGTTCGGAGCAGCCCTGAATTGATAATATATAATAGTTATGTACTGTGCAAGTCTCCCTCTGAGCAATACCAAGTCTCCATTAGAGCAATACTAAGTCTCCTTGTCGGCAGGAGCAACACAAAGTCTCCCCTGTTCGGAGCAGGCGTGATCCATTATATGTTAGGCATTATTTATCATGGACTATTATGACCTCATGTGTATTAATTACCGGGCATACTAATTGAACTGTGGGAGTGTATGTGAACTTATATGTTGCAAGTCTTGTATGGGCGGGACTTGTAACATGGTGAGTTCATAGGACACTTGCCAGACAGACTTTCTAATTATAAGTTTCATAAAACCTGTGTACTCACCAACTATTTTCATAGTTGACCCGTTTTCTCATGCATTTCAGGTGATCGTTGTTTAGCTTACATTATGAAGATTTTAAATAAAGGAGTCGTCACACGTCAACTGGGTCGTTATGTATTAAAGTGTCATCTTTCAAATGTCAAACTTTATGTTTCAATTGCCAAGGTCGGCTAGAACCTTGTTGTAATATTACAATATTTCTTTAAATTTAAATTATGGTATTGTACCATATCTCTTTGTGATGTATATTGATTATGTTGCACCTCGCGTTTCCGCCTCCGGCGGGGTGTGACAATCATTTACGACATCAGCATAACGCACCCGCTGAACAATCTATACGTACGGCAATATGGAAAGAAATAAATACCTTTTCGACATCAGCCCAAGGCACCGGGTACTTTACACCATTTGCCCAATAGGTTCGTACAAAGTCATTAACTACTTGAGGTGTGAAAAAGGGACCCACCATAGCCCGTCGGCATCGATGGTCGGAAATGCCACAAGAAATCCACCCATAGGTCAAGGTGCTGTTTACACAATTGGGCACATTATTAAAGACAAGTGGGAATCACAAAGAAACATTTATGGTAGAATACTAACAAGCTGATTTTATCGCACCTCGTCCCTCACCATCCATCCTTGTTAGCACCGTTGCCAATAAGCAGTCCCAAAACCGTCGATCAGCAATAGTGTCTTCATTGCCCCATGGGAAAATAAACCTAGTACCATTATTCTCTTTCAAAAATTTTTGAACGGAACATGGCACAATTACCTTTTTTGTTTTTTTCTTCCCAGTTCCAGTTCTCGACAGATTCTAAGTTAGAACAAATTAACTCTTTTAGTGAATGTTTGTATTACAAAGTAAGAGACATATAAGTTGACACAGTCAAATACCTCCACAAACGGTTCCAATGTATCATCAAAATCTGGAGCGTTAGGAGGGGATGGGGTTTGACAATTAATCCGTACTGAACGCCTTCTCTTTGGAGTAGTGGCTGGTGGAGTAGTATAGGGTGAGGTGCAATATCTTCCTGGCTTCCTCTTACGTTTAAGGGAGTTGAAAACTAATCTGATATTTGCAGCCTAAAAAAAAAACGATTCATCTTTTAACAAACAGCTCGTCTATCCAACAATTAAATAACTTCAATACTCAACTGAAGTAAAGTGGAAATGTGATATTCTACGGCATAAATTTTTTTTTAGTCATGACTAACCATGTGGTGTCTATTTTAAGGACATACACAACAAATCATGACTGTTTGTTCAGGGCTCTTTATTATTTTCAAAAGTAAATCCTCTGCAAAGTTGACTAAGTATGTTTAACTGTTTACATGTGACTTAGCACGTGGTGTCTATTTAATAGCGAAACCATGATCTAATTGTTCACCATATTTCCATCAAATATTTGCTCCTATTCATTTTCAGTTTCATAACCATATTTCCATCACATTAATTGATTTATGTCAAGTTCTAAAAGAGTTAGGTTTGAGAACAAACACGATGACAGGGAGTGGTCGATAAAGGTAGCAAGAGAGGTAATGTTTCCCGAGATATATGAATTATATGGACCAAATGCTGAAGCTAGTTACCGATTACCAGCTGAAGTGCTAGAAGACATAAGAAGAGAGATATACGGTATTGATAAAAAAGAAGTTATAGAACAAACTGGCGGTGGTAACTCTAAGCAATCGCAAAGGTTGGGACCCAATGCGCAAGATGTTGGTCCTAGTAGCCGTAAAACTAATGTTCGGAAGCAACTGAATACGAATGAGACTCAAACAGTCAAGTCAACCATATTGCGCAAGTATAATGATATTTCCTAGTTTGTAAAAGTGATGTATTAATGTATTAATTACAAATAAGTGAAAAAGCAAAATTTATATTTTAATAATTATATCAACTGTAGCACATTGTAAAGATAAGATAATATTCTTTACACAGTGTAAAAGATAAGTATTGGTACTGGTTATACAATTTAATTTTTGACAGTGTAAAAGATAAGATTCTTGTTACTGCTTATATAATGTACTCACAACTTTGACTTTATTCTCTCTTATTCTCACTCAAGAACAATGGCAGCACCAAATGGAAACTTTCAAAATGATGAAGAAGAGTATGAGTTTGTCTTAAACAACTATTTGCTTTTTGACGCAGTGTTAGATGCTTTTGGGGAAGAACCAATGTCAGAATATGGTTCATATAGGCAAGTGAGTATGTGGATGAGGACAAATATCCTTACTTGGCTGCGTCGCCAAGACTTCTACTGGGATGAGATTTATGGACTTGATGGGGAAGAGGAGGAAGAAGATGAAGATGAGGAAGATCTAGAGAATGAGGAGGAGGCTGAAAGTGAGGTGGTGCAGCAAGGTCATATAGTGCAGCAAAATGAGGTAGAGGAAGAGTTTCAAAGTAAGGTGATGCAGCAAAGTGAGGTGGTGCAATAAACTGAGGAAGATGATAAAAACAAAGTGGAGCAACAAGTGAATAATCCTACATTGTTTGAAAATTATTATAATTTGGAAAATAGGATTAGTAGTCTTGAAATTCTGTTTCAACGACTTAAAGCAAATAAGAAAAGCAAGGGCGAGAGCTCTGGAACTAAAAAGTAGTTTATAATGATGGTCATTTATGTTTTTAGAATCATATTAGTTTTTTAGTTGTCGAAAACTGTTTTAATGTGTGTTTATGTGCTATCTATGCAAATGTATTAGTGTATTAATGCAGGAGATACTTCTTTGTGGCATATGAGTTTAAGTGAAGTTATGTGTAAAACTAATGCATCATAATATTAAATCATAATCATATACTAATCAAATGTATAAATGTATTAATGCAGCAGAGACTTGTTTGTTGCTAATAATGTCTTTGCTCAAGTTATTTCTATTATGCATGCATTGTTGTTAACAAATGATAAGATAAATAAATGTACCTTGACAACATCCTGCCCATCCTCATAATCAAGGCATATCACTTCAACAGGTTGTGTATCAATTCCTTCCATAGCCGTTTCCTTAACCTCCATATCCAATGTGTCTACTTGTGCAGCACCTTGCGCAGCGGGATCATAAACGTTGTCTACCTGTAAAGCCCCCTGCTCCATATGCGGTTCTAACAATTTAAGAGTAAACTGCACAAACCATTCCCACCAAAGAGGTGCCCGCCACACAACAATTTCTTTACCCTTCGCACTGTCATTTTCTTTTTCCGCACCATTCACATCCATCGATTCCTAGATAAAGGGTATGAGGGTTTAATATTGAAATAGAAAAAAACTAAAAGAAGGGAAACAAAAAACAATATATATATACATACGTTAACAGGAGTTGGATCAAAACCATCATAAGCAATGTCTGAGAACTCATCATTCAAATTTGGTAAGGCAGGACAATCAAATTTGTTATCCACCTGCATTATATTGTTGGAATGATCAGCATCTTCAGGACCTCCCGATAAAGCAGCTTTCATAACTTGGGTCATAGGCCGGGTAAACTCCTCGAATCCGTATACAACAGCTTCTGCTTGTCATCGGATCCTACATTGGTCCTGATGGGGGTGTGTTCATCGGAAGTACCCAACGGTTTGTTGGCATCAACACTCTCCACCTGTAAAAACGTTAACTTACTTACGCACTCAAAGAGACCATTTTGGTGGAATGAAGTAACAAAAATTCAAATAACAGCTTGTTACCTTAATCTCACCAACATCATCTTGTGACTTTATTCCTAAAGCTTCCTCAATTACCACAATTCTCTTTTGTACGCTGTGTAACTCACATAAGAGCTGTGATACACCAACTACTCCTACACGTTCTTCTATACTACCAACCCTGGACTTAAGGGATAGAAGCTCGGCACGAAAGTGATCTTTATCTAAGGTATGTGACGCTTTCGCATTGTCACATTTGATCCCATCTGGTACCTCAACATTACCGACTACAAAATCTTCAACCTTCTCAGGCTCATTCATATTCAACATTTCACCAAACCCAACAAAAATCTCTTCTTCATCAGCTTTGTCATTGACAGTAGACGTTTGACCATCTGTAACAACTTCATCGGCGTCACAGAAAGGAACATTTAAATCGGCTTGAATTCTACCGCATACATCCACATCAGCCATAGCTTCGTCTTCTTCCACCATTAGTTCGTCAGCCAACTCTTCTCTTCTTTCAACAAGTTGGGAATCAAGTTCATGGATGTACTCCATACTGCGAATGTACCACCGACAACTCAGCTCGACATTTGTTGGTACAATCTTCTGTAATGGTCTGAAAGCATAAATAACAAAGGAGATAACCTGATATGATAAATGCAATAAAAACATACAACAGTTAACTAATTTTGGGTTTTTACTTACCGGATCAAATAAAATTGTGTAATGCTTTTTTTCAAAGTTTTTAACTTTTGACCAAGCTAGAGAACGTGGGATCTTCTTTGGGTCTTTGGTCCAAAACTGGGAGCTGTTTGGGAATGTCTCCATAATCCAAATCTGAAAAAACAAATACATCGAATTAAGAGTTAGTGGTTGTGATTATAGTGGTTGTCATTATGGTTGCATGGTTAGGATAGCGTGGGTGTATATGTAGTAACAGGGGATACAATTACATAATGTGTTGTTGCAGCAGTGGGTTCTTCTGAACTAGCAGTGGTTGAAGAGACATTATCAGTGGTTTGAACAAACCGTTTACAAATCGTTTCTATGTATTTATCTAGTGCGAAACCATAACATCCTTAAATCTACACAAACACTTACACTTACTACAGAACAATGCCTAGGGAACAAAGCCAATGCCTAAGGAACAATGACAACGGTTGAATGACTATTCTGCTTATGTATGTTTCTCAAATATAACAATGAACACATTATTTAGATTAACCAACTTTTAAATATATACAAGCACAAATAATGTATGTTACAAGTAAAATCTAACCTTCAACACCCATGTAAATCCATACAGAGTGTATGTTTGTTCTTTTTTTGGATCTTTTGGAATGGGCTTCTTTGATTCTGCCTCAAGATGCCTAGGAACAACATTCACCGTTCTTTTATACAGATGAGCCCACATGTATTCACCCCATGGATACTCATTCCATACACTAAAATCCTCAACATTCTTTAGCAAATGGTCAGGAACATTAAACCTTCCTTCCCGACCAATAAATACAAATGTTGCAATCACCAACAAAGCAACCCTCACATCATCTTCATCGGATAACTAATCCCACCTTTCCACGACTTTACCAACGCCAAAAGCTCATCACCCTTAACTTTTTGTTCTTTGTTTTTTATCGGGAAACAACCGATCAAAAAAAGGACTATCTGTTAAACCCTTAACAACATGGCCGTGCTCACTTTCTCTTTTATCTACTGGTCCTAAACGAAACCCAGTTAGAAGACTAAATTGTTCACTGCCAAAATCAAAAACATTATCACCAAGCACAAAAGTTAAAGGTGGACAACAATCACTAACTTTTGACACCTCAACTGCATTTTGATATAAATAATGGTATAAGTGGTTGTCAGGGGAATACTTAGGAAAATCTAACCAAGGGCCAAAAACAGTTTCTCTAAACAATTTGGTTCTATTTACATTGAATGCACCTTTAATTGTAGCAATATGTTCTAATCTAGATCTGACCGTTAGCTTTGCATCAAACATGTTCGTCGTTGGATTCTTGAGATGTTGAAGAACAGCGATTTGATTGTACGATTAGGGCTTCCGTTTTGCAATCGTAGGGAGCAAGAACTAATGAGGGAGCAGGATTAGGCCGTTGGATTCTTGAGTTTGGGAGGGAAGGATATATTTTTCAAGTTGCAGGTGAAATTTTTGCCTTTGAGAGGGAAGGTGTGTGTGAGGTTACCAGTAGTGTGTGTGGGATGATTTGGGTATTTTGGGTTTTGTATTTAATGAAATAGGTGTATTAGGATAATAAATAATTTTTTGGGAGGTATAATTTGGTTAATTAAAGGTGTATTTGTATGGTATATAGTGTATTTATAGAGAGTTCAAAGTAAATACGTATGTGTGGGCCAAGATTGCCCAACTTATTTGTATTTAAAATTAAAAATGTACATTTTGCTTTTTCACAAAAAAGACAAAAAATGACAGTTGCCCAATATAGTGGGTCAAAGTTGCCCAACAGAGCAAGTGTTAGATTTGTACTTTGTAAGTACAATGCGGGCCCAAATATATGATAGAGTTGCCCATGGGGCATTTTGAGAAGTGAAAAAAAAATGAGGCATTTGAGGTAAATAAGTTGGGCAACTGGAGCATTTTGAGAATTTTCCCTATTTTAAAAAGTAGCTAGAAAACAAAAGTCTTTTACGAGTACAATCCGCGTCTCTTCTTTTTTATGTTTTTAAGAATTTAAGTAGTAACACCTACATTAAAAACCAAAAACCAAATCATACTCTTAGTTTTGGTTAAACAAAAAAAACTAAGTTTTTAAAAACCATTGATAACAATAAATAATAATGATGGTTGATTCGATGAATGTGTTTGTGAAAGATATCGAATAGGCCATGTACCCGTGTAGGTGACGAGGTCACGGAGGGCTGGAGGAGACGCCGAGAGAAACACGCCAAGAGGGGAATTGAACTCGAATATTTATATTGATTTCTTTAAGTTTGATTCTTTAAAGACAGTTGTGAATTTAAGTTATTACTCTCTCCGTCCCAAATTTATTGTCCTCTTTTGACTTTTTAAAGTCATTTTTTATCAACTTTAATCTTTAATATTTTTGTTTGTGTTATATGATACTTACTGAAAATTATATCAATGAAAAATATATTTAAAAACAAATCCATTCATATATTTTACAACAACTATTATATAACACAAACGAAAATATTTAAGATTAAAGTTGAAAAAATAAGACTTCAAAAAGTCAAAAGAGGACGATTATTTTGGGACGGAGGTAGTAATAATTAAACTTAAAATATATAGTATATTACGTATTCATTGTTGAATCAATATCAACCTAACACAACTTAGGACTCTTGTTTTTATATACTTGAGATAATCAAATAATTATCCATGCTATAAAATGATACCACAAATAATGTGATGTCGTGTTCAGAAAACTTCTTGGTACACATGTGGACAAGGGTGGAGCCAGAAATATTTTAAGAGAGGGAAGAAAATAATTTTTTTGTCAGCTCGAAAATAGAAGAGAAAAAAAAAACGAAAAGCGTGTTATTAAACTTAAAGTTATCTTTCAAGTAATAAGATTGTTTAAAGAAAAAAAAAAATTGCTAACACTATTTTACTAACCATACTTTAGTTATTTAACAAATATTGAGAAAAAATTACAAACAAAAATAAGTTTAAGAAACAAGAACTAAAAATGCTTGACTGGTAAACAAGAAAAAGACATTATTCATTTAATTTTCGTCACCCCACAATAACATGACTACTAGTCAAACAAAATAAAAATAAAAGATATTATCAATTTATTTTCTTCAATAAATAGTTTCTTTATCTTTTGTCAATGAATTCTTCATCATTTTAACAATTTAAAACGTGCTTTGCATCATAGAAGTTTAAAAATTCTTGATTGTAATTTTCAATCTGAAGAAGGAAGACATTTGTTAAAGGGAGCGAGATAGAAAATATCTCAAAATTCAAGAAATTTATACTATAAATTTTTTGAGTAAGGGGCATGTGACCCCATGCATGTGGACACTTATAATTCATTGAAGTGTACGTTTCCAAGATAAAAAAATTAATTAAACACACTTTCGCGTCTCATTTTAATTGTTCATATATATATATATATATATATATATATATATATATATATATATATACACATATATATATATATTTTGATGTCTTAAAAAGATTGTACATTTTTCAATTTTAATAATAAATAGAAAATTTAGTAAAGGAATATTTCTTATGAGTGGTTAAAAATTGATGTAGTCCCACTTTTATTAAACTTGGTAATCAGTTTGATGATCTTTGTCTTATGACAATAATTTTGAGACAAAAGGAGGACATTTTTTAAAAACCCAAGTTCGAACAAAAAATGACATTGGATTGCTCTTAATTAGGTATCCTAAACAAAGATAGAACAATATAACTATGATACTCAAAATTAAATAGTAACAATAGAAATAATAATAACAATAACGAATTAGTTAGTATAAAATATTAAGAGGGTGTTTGAGATTACTTATTGAAAATAGATTATGCGTTTTGAAAATGGATAATCAGATAATCAACGGTTACAAAACGTGATTTTAAAAAGTAGTGTTTGGATTTGATTATGTTGTTTGAAATTGCGATAATTAAATAATCATTTTTTATGGTTTGGCAAAACATGTTATTTGTTTAATTAATACGTAAAATTATCAAAATAGGCATTTTTTATTTGTTGAAAAAAATAAACATTGCAACATTAAAGGGTAAAGAATACTTTTTTAAAAATGGCCCCACATATGCAAAAGTGCGTTTTCAAAAAGCAACCGATCACTCTCTTTTTCAAACCTGCGTTTTGTACCCATGTAAACGCAAATAATCACTTTTTTCCTTCTTTTATCCAAACACTTATTTTAACTTATCTCCATTTTGAAAATGAAAGAATGAGATAATTCAACTGATAACGCAATTTCAAACACCCTCTAAGGTATGTTTGGTGCGAGGGTATGTCAGTGAAGGAACGAGAATGACAATAATCATTGCATATGTTTGGCATACACTTATAGGATAGAAGATATCAAATAATAGTGCTTTCGCCATATTAGGCTCAAGAGGTTGGTATGCAAAATCCATTCCATGTTGTCCAATTTGATTAATAATTCATTTATCTTTTGATAAGTAAAATGTATTTTTTTTTTAAATCTCCAGAACAATATCATCACCATCACGGTCAAAATAGAAAAAGAAAATGTTAATGGTCTGAAAAATACATCAACTTGCCACATTTTACTATTGTGATAATAAACTCTTAATTTTCCTATTAAAACCAAAAAGTTTCTTAATGACCCTTATTCTAACCAAATTGCACACGTGGCACCCTCAATTCGTTTTTTTACCCGGTTAATTGAATCTTCCCGTTTTAAGAGTTGAGGGGGCTATTTTGTCAATAGACGAAACTAATTTCACATTAATATATATCACGTTTTCCCCCAAACCCTTTACCCCCAATTCTGCAATCCATTCCAATTAACTATAAACCCTAATCTCTTTAGCACAATCCATTCCAATTAACTATAAACCTTAATCCATGAGTTCATATAAACCACGTTTTCCCCCCAAACCCTTTACCCCCAATTCTGCCATATGCTTTTAATATGCTTTGCTGCATATTAACAGAGCCGTCAATCTCATCACAATAGTTGTACTCACATATTTATTGTTGCAGGCACAAGAATATAGAGAAAGGGTACTCAGATGAGAAGGCAAATGTGGTTGCAGAATATGAAGATAAAACTGATAGTTCTCGGAATCATTATCGCCTTGATTCTCATCATAGTTTTATCAGCATGTGGCGGTTTTAGCTGTGGCAATTGAAGCACATTTATAAATTAGAAAACCTTATCCGTATGTTTATTTGTTCTTTCTTCTTATATTGTGAGATAGTTTTTGTACAACATGAATAATTGACGGGTTTATGTACCATTGGATTCATAGTAGTGACAATCATATTGATTGATGGGTTTTTGAATAATCCATGTTTATTGATCGATTTATTTTCCTAGATGGTACTGCTGTGGCAATGTATGAAAAAGTGGTTGTGTATGTTATTATTGCTGTGGTAATGTATGAACAAACGTTTGTTTACACTCTACACTCACTATACAATGACCTTATTGTTGATGTTACAAGACAAGCATTTGGGTTCATTTGTTCTTCAGAGTAACATGTGAACACACAGCAAAACTGACTGCAACACAGATAACAACTCCATTCTATATTGTCGATCAACCTCACCTTCCCAAACCATGCTGCAACACAGATAACAACTCCATTCTTAATCACTTCAACTGCTTCTACACATTTTTGATTCACAATCTGCACTCCCAAACAATACCCACCAAGTTCAGATAATTTCCGTAACTTCAGACAAAATAGACACAAGAAGCCTCTGTTAATACCATATGGCGACTCTGTTAATACCACCAACTAACCTTGATTGTGCTGAAGAAGATGAACTCATGGATTAGGGTTTATAGTTAATTGGAATGGATTGCAGAATTGGGGGTAAAGGGTTTGGGGGAAAACATGGTTTATATTATTGTGTAATTAGTTTGGTATATTGGCAAAACAACCCCCTAAACTCTTAAAACGGGAAGGATTCAATTAACCAGGCAAAAAACAGATTAAGGGTGCCACGTGTGTAATTTGGTTATAATAAGGGTCATTAAGAAACTTTTTGGTTTTAATAGGAAAATTAAGAGTTTATTGTCACAATAGTAAAATGTGGCAAGTTGATTTATTTTTCAGACCATTAACCCAAAAAGAAAAATCGGTATTCTCATCTCATCACATGGTAGAAGAGGAGCATCATGGTCAATTGGTCATGCCTAATATGGTCAGAATGGAGAGAATCACTACATGTGAAAAAAAAGGGTTTATTAAATGTAATATTGTATTTATTATAATATAAATATGGATATTCTTCTTTGATATATGGATCTAGAATATAAGAACGAAAAAGAAGCAAGAATCAAATCTTTGTAGACACTTATGTGGAATTTATCTGTTGTGAATTGCGATGAAAGAACAAAAGCAAGAAAACATAATCATTTATTTTAGCTATTTTCGAATTTAAATATTATTGAAAATCAATTTTACTAACCAAACAATATTTTTTGATCTATCATACATATCAACATATACTTATTTCATCATCTTGTCACTCCCATACTTATAGTGATTCCAACTAGCAAACCAAACGGCGCGTATAAAATCACCAGCTCAGCTAAGTCTTCGAAGTTCGAATTCTTAAAATTTAAATGACAAAACATCTTCTTAACATTATACGTGCATAATCATTTTTTTACAATGCAATTTGATCCTCGAATGCAATCACCTAACACATTAATACGACAAAAGGAATGATGTTTATGACTTTATGCGTTTGTGGCCTTCATGAATGAACTTTAGAATTCTAAATGATGACTTTTATGAACCTCAATGGCTTGTCACTTGTGGACTTGGAAAAATAATGGTAAGTGGTAAGTTCATTTCAAGTGACCCCACGTATGCATGGACATGTTTCATGGACATAAAGTAAAGATAATCTTATATATCATGAGTTGTTGCTAGCCATTTATTAGTTTATTCATGTTCCATGGACATTAAGTAAAGATAATCTTATGTCTAAAACACACGAGGCAAAATAAACCTTATGTCTTTCTAGTTCTATAATGATTGAATACCACATCCACAAATCCGTTTTTTCCATAATCAATCCACCGACTCAAAAGCATAACATGAAATAAACCAAAGATTGGCGCATAACAACTATACATACTTCATGTCCATGGACCATTTCCATGCCTACTTGGAGTAACTTGAAATGAATTACCATTTCAAAGGCGAAGCTATGAAGGAACTAAGGAGGGTGGTGACGCCTAAAGACTTTAGACCACCGGTTTACACTTACATATATTTCATGTGTAAGCCTTGTTGGCAATGTCTGACCGAGCATGTGGAAAGACAAAACAGATTCCAAGCATATGGACGTTTACAATTCTAGTCTAATTAGGACTCCTTATTTGTTAAGGACTATTTTGCTTAATTAGAATTGTAGTAGGATTAGAAAGCATATTCTAAATACCTATATATATCAGCCGAGCTTGTGGTTGGATATATGAAAAAAACATATCAGTTGTTTGATCTTATATTTTCTGATTAATACTAGTGAGCGTATTCTAGTATCCGGTTATTGTTTTTTGTGTTTCTGCTTGTGAACTTCGATTCAGATTTGGGACTTGAATTGGTATCAAGAGCCAGGTTGTACAACAGCAACTGATCGATCACAAGGGTTTTCAGTTTAACCAAGAAGGATCGACAATACCAGAAGTCGACCAAGGGTTTTCAGTTTAACCAAGAAGGATCGACAATACCAGAAGTCGACCAAGGGTTTTCAGTTTAACCAAGAAGGATCGACAATAGTGATCAAACCTAGGGCTGGAAGTCAATCCAACTACACCGGTAACTTACAAAAGGCGTTCAAGAAGGATGGTGCAAGGCGAGTCGAGTCAACCACCTATTGAACATTCTAAAACGGCTCTTCAATGTCCAATGTTAACAAGCACGAACTATAACATATGGGCAATAAGAGTTAAAGCGGTATTCCGAGTCCATGGAATACTCGATGCACTGGAACCAGGGGAAGGAACACAAGTTGTTGCTAGGCAAGATCACATGGCATTCGTTACTTTTCCGGCGATTCCGGAAGAACTTGTTTTTCAAGTTTCACAATTCAACACAGCCCAAAGAAATCTGGGAGCTTTGAAGACCAGGTATGTGGGTGTTGATCGGGTTCGAGACGCAAGGTTGCAAACCTTGGAGACGGAATTCGAATCTTTAAAGATGAAAGTCAACGAATCAATCGATGACTTTGCGGCTAGGTTGGGCAAAATTGTAACTGAAGTAAATAGCTTGGGAACAATTTATGAAGACAAGAAACTTGTTAAGAAGCTACTTGCATCCGTTTCGGATAGGTATGTTGCAATTGTTGCCTCAATAGAACAATTTGCTGACTTGAATACTATGTCTTTTCAAGAAGCAATTGGAAGGTTGAAAGCTTTTGAAGGAAGAATGAAGGGTGTTGACACCACTTCTGAAGATCAAGGCAAATTGATGTTCGGAAGGGCTGAAAGATATGATAAGAAAGGTCGAGGAAGGAATTCCTCCGTGGCAACGGTAAAGGTCAAAACTTTTCTTCTCAAAACAAATCTCGAGGTAGTGGTCAAGCTAATAACCACAACCGTGGAAACCAAAACAACTTCGGGAGCAATACGGATAAAAAGAAGAACAAAAGTCGAGACCTTTCAAAGATTCAATGCTTCAGATGTGATGAATATGGTCACTTTGCTTCTAATTGCCCTGAACGACGTGAGCGAAGCAAAAGCATGAATCAAACCTTTTGAAAACGGAGGATGATGATGACCCAACACTTTTATGATGAAAGCGTTCAAGAAGTAGTTTTCTTGAATGAAGAAAAGATTATCCCAAACCAATTGAATACTAAGCCAAACGAGGAAGACACTTGGTATTTGGATAATGGAGCAAGTAATCACATGACGGGGATCCGAGAATACTTTTCGGAGTTGAATGAGAATATCTCCGGCAGAGTGAAGTTTGGTGATAACTCCTACATCGAGATAAAAGGAAAGGGTTCGATAATCATTGAAGGGAAAACGGTAGAGCAACGGTTAATCACTGGAGTCTATTACCTACCCGAGCTTAAAAGCAACATAATTAGTCTTGGGCAAGCTACCGAAGGCGGATGTGACATTCGTATGAAAGGTAACCTTCTTACTATGCGTGACTCAGATGGCAAGCTTTTGATGAAGGTTCCTAGAACAAGTAATAGACTTTACAAGATTAAGCTCCAAGTTGGAAGTCCGGTGTGTCTCAAAGCAAAGATGGAAGATGATGCTTGGTTATGGCATGCTAGGATGGGTCACATTAATTTCGAGACGATGGAATTAATGGCAAGGAAGGGCATGGTTGAAAAGTTGCCAATAATTCATCAAGAGAACAAGTTGTGTGAATCTTGTTTGGTAGGAAAACAAACCAAGAAGGCGTTTCCTAAAGCTGCAAAATTTAAGGCAACACATCCTCTTCAACTTATACATGCCGACCTATGTGGACCAATTTCTCCACCATCCATAGCACGAAACAGGTACATATTTGTTCTTATTGATGACTTCTCACGGTTTATGTGGACTTTTACCTTGAAGGAAAAAGGTGAGGCATTTGAATACTTCAAAAAGTTCAAAGCTTTAGTTGAGAAGAAGTCAGGAAGCAAGATTATAACCCTAAGGACCGATAGAGGAGGTGAGTTCACTTCAAAAGAATTTACCAACTTTTGTGAAAACGAGGGTATAACAAGACATCTAACCGCTCCCTACACACCGCAACAAAATGGAGTCGTGGAAAGGCGAAACCGTACTCTTATGGGAATGACTAGAAGCATCTTGAAAGCACGAGATGTACCAAACTACATGTGGGCTGAAGGAGTAAGACACGCTACATTCTTGATTAATAGAGTTTCAACTCGAGCTCTAGTTAATCAAACTCCATACGAGGCTTTCAAAGGAAAAAAGCCTAACTTGGAGGGTTTAAGGGTATTTGGATGTGTGGCTTATGCAACGGGAACAAAGCCATATTTACATAAGTTAGACGACAGGTCAACACGACTCATTTACATCGGAAACGAGCCTGGTACAAAAGGTTTTAATGTTCAATCCAAAACTAAAGAAGATAGTGGTATGTCGTGATGCGGAGTTTAATGAGGAACTTGGCTGGAAGTATGTTGCTGGAAGCGAAACACACGAGCTAAATCCAGGTATGTTTATTATAGAATGGCACGGTTCTATTGATACGGGTTGTGGATTTGTTAACCCAAATGTGACCGATGAAGTTGAGGCAGAAGATCAAGAGGATGAAAATAATCATGATGTTGATGAAAATCAACCGGTCAATACCGAACAAGAAGTTCAATTCGAGGCGGATAATGACCCTAATCTTGTGACGGAAACTCAACCAATTATGAGGCGTTCTTCAAGGGTTTCAACTAAGCCAACTAGATTTAATGACTTTATTATGGGGTCTAGTTCAAGAACCTCAGTTGCTAATGAAGATCAAAATCTACTTTTGATTGAAGATGATGAACCAAGAACGTTCCAAGAAGCAAAAGTCTCAAGCAAGTGGATAGTTGCTATGAAACAAGAGATTGAGTCTATCGAGAAGAATGATTCATGGGAATTAGTTGAAGCTCCGGTTAATGTTAATCCCATTGGATTAAAGTGGGTGTTCAAAATTAAGAGAAATCCGGATGGATCAATTAATAAGTTTAAATCTCGTTTAGTAGTAAAGGGTTATGCTCAAAAGGAAGGAATTGACTATGACGAGGTATTTGCGCCCGTAGCACGGATTGAAACGATACGTTTATTGATCTCATTGGCTGCAAAAGAAGCATGGGAGCTACATCATCTGGATGTAAAGTCAGCTTTTTTACATGGAGAACTAAAAGAGCAAGTTTTTTGTTACACAACCGGAGGGGTTCGTGAAGAAAGGAGAAGAAAGGAAGATCTACAAGTTGAAAAAGGCGCTTTATGGACTTAAACAAGCACCAAGGGCGTGGAATACAAAACTTGATAGTGAACTCAAGCAAATGTCTTTCAAAAGATGCCAACACGAACAAGCGGTGTATGTGAAGAAGACAAACAAGTCAATCTTGATTATTGCAGTCTATGTAGATGATCTCTTAGTAACCGGTTCGAAGCTTGGCGAAATTGGTGAATTTAAGAGACAAATGCAAGAAAGGTTCGATATGAGTGACTTGGGAAAGTTAAGCTATTATCTTGGCATTGAAGTAAAGCAAGAGGATTCGAGTATCTCAATAAGTCAAGAAAGCTATGCAAAGAAGATCTTAAAAGATGCTGGGATGCATGAAGCGAATTCTACACAATGTCCATTAGAACCTGGAATGAAGTTAAGCATGGACAAGGAAGGAAAACCAGTTGATGCAACTTTGTTTAGACGACGAGTTGGTTGTTTAAGGTATTTACTACACACTCGACCTGATTTATCTTATTCGGTTGGTTTGGTTAGTCGTTACATGCAAGAACCAAAAGAATCACATATGGCAGCTGTGAAACAAATACTAAGGTATATCCAAGGTAGTTTGAATTTTGGAATACGATACAACCAAGAGAAAACCAAGGAGTTAGTGGGGTTTAGTGATAGTAGTTATGCTATGGACCAAGATGATGGTCGAAGCACAACTGGGCATGTATTTTATCTAGGTAAATCACCTATCACTTGGTGCTCACAAAAGCAAAACACGGTGGCTCTATCGTCTTGTGAAGCCGAGTTCATGGCTGCAACCTCAACCGCGTGTCAAGGGATATGGTTACGTGGATTGTTGAGTGAAATAACCGGAATGGAAGAAAGAGTGGTGGTCTTATTTGTTGACAACAAATCGGCTATTGCACTTATGAAAAATCCAGTCTTTCACGGGAGAAGCAAGCATATAAACACACGTTATCATTTTATCCGAGAATGTGTTGAAAGAGGCCAAGTACAAGTTGAATTTGTAAGAGGTGAGTTACAACGTGTTGATATTCTGACGAAAGCTCTCGCAAGGATTAAGTTCAAGGAGATGCAAGAGTTACTCGGAATTGAAGACCTACCTATCTCGAGTCAGAAATTAGGGGGGTGAATGTTGGCAATGTCTGACCGAGCATGTGGAAAGACAAAACAGATTCCAAGCATATGGACGTTTACAATTCTAGTCTAATTAGGACTCCTTATTTGTTAAGGACTATTTTGCTTAATTAGAATTGTAGTAGGATTAGAAAGCATATTCTAAATACCTATATATATCAGCCGAGCTTGTGGTTGGATATATGAAAAAAACCTATCAGTTGTTTGAGCTTATATTTTCTGATTAATACTAGTGAGCGTATTCTAGTATCCGGTTATTGTTTTTTGTGTTTCTGCTTGTGAACTTCGATTCAGATTTGGGACTTGAAGCCTCTCATAAGAAACTACGAACAATTTTCAGCACTCCCACAAAAAAAATTTAAGCTCCACCACCACCATTAATCACTATTGTTCCAAGTCAACAATGTCACAAAGATTTATAAAAGTCCCCATTATTAAAAGTCTAATTGGTTGGACTACAAAATTGGTAACATTAGATATTGATTAAAATAGACTTTCCTGAGTCCAACCAAATGGACTTTAGATATTTATTTTCCAAGGTCCAACCAAATGGACTTCCCTGGATTTTATATTCATTGACTGATGATCGATCATACACTTACATTTCGGCTCACAAAATGCTAGTAAAACATACAGTATGTGTTAAGAACTTACTAAATTAGGGGTAAAAAAAGAACAATAATCACTAGTGTCAGATAATTGTGGATATAATAAGTAGCTAAACATAATATGTAGAAGCCTAATTGTGGAGAATTTAAGTTAAAACAATCGAGAAAAAACATAAAAAAAAAAAAAAATAGGTGAAAGTAAAACTAACTTGCCCGCTTATCATTTCATAAGAATGGACATGGATGATCCTCTCAAGTTTGGTTGAACTTGACTGGTACGTCCGACAACAGACAAATAATCGTTCACTAATTCACAATAAGTTATCAAAAGGAAACAGGAATCAAAGGATGGAGCCACAAAATATAAGCAACAAAATAAAACTACAGGTTTGTAAAGTAATCACATAACACAGTGTTCATGTGAATGGCATATGATCCAACTTAACTCAGAAATATTCCGAGAAATATCATCTATAGTCAAAAACCATACATAAAAAGATGGTAGTGTAAGCTGATAAGACATGATACACCTATTCTCGGCAAAAATCTACCAATGAGTATCAAATTGTCATCTTTGTCCGAGTATATTACTGCAAGTTTGTAAAAGCCTTTTCAAAAGTTACCTACTCAGTGAAGATCTGGATTATGGTCTACTTTACGCTTTTTAACGCCTTGTGTGAAAGGGCTGCTTGTTTCTCCATCATCAGTAAATATAGCAGCATGTCGATTCTCCATACTCACACTGGTGGAGGACTCTGGGTCATTCGCAGAGCAAGTAATTTTAGAAACATCTATCACACTTGACTCTGAATCTGAACTATCTACATGAAAAATGGATCTGTCAGCAATCATATTCATGAACATTTTAATAGTATCAAGTCCAATCCTTACCAGACAAATCCATAGATGATAGATCACCGAGTACAAAGTCAGAGGCGACCTCAATTTTCTGTTTCAAAGTTTTCACCACAGTTTTCACCACATCTTTAACAAGTCTACCATCGTTGTTGCCCACCGGAAGAAAAAACTCTAGAACATACTCATCATCTCTTTCAACAGGATGCAAGGAAACTGCAAAGCAGCTTAAAACCTTATTACCGCACACATGAGGATACTCTACTTCATTGAATTCGGTTACATCTCTACAAAAATATACACGTGGGAATGACAATGCCCTCCCAACAACCCCCTCCGACTTGTACATGTGTCGCTTTGTACATTCTTCCATAAAATTCCACATGCTTTTGTCTTTAACATAATAAGGCAAAGCAACCGTGGACATGCAGACCTTCCCAATGCATTTAGTACCAAAACTACTACAACTCTCCTTTATACTTTTATCATGTGAAACAAAACTAGTGTATGGGGAAACAGCCCATGTCTGAGCAAGAGGTAAATTGTGTATGTCACACACACTTGTCAAAATACCATGGATTTTGTCGCACTCATCGGGAACCTGTATTAAAAGACATCTACCACATAAGAGTTCCAAAGAAAAACAATATTTAGAGAAATATTTTGCACAAAATG
The DNA here is from genome assembly GCA_910596185.1 of Chrysanthemum makinoi. Lineage (NCBI taxonomy): Eukaryota > Viridiplantae > Streptophyta > Magnoliopsida > Asterales > Asteraceae > Chrysanthemum > Chrysanthemum makinoi. The sequence goes on from OU343224.1 coordinate 136,875,705, forward strand.
TTAAACTTAGAGCGATATAGATCCCAAGTCCCCAACTCACATATGAAGCAGGACGAACAAATGCTTGTGGACTTTTCAGACTTTGTTTCTGCAAGATTACAACAATTTTGAAATGAGCACAACAAAAAAATGATTCGTAAATACTGGCTACACTAATCTTTTTACTCCTTTAGATTGCATTAAGAAAGCTTGTCCGAGAAGACTATCGAATCTAGGAAAACATTAATAGTATTGATTGATAGAGTAGCTGTGGTGATGCCCCACTGACATGGAGGTGGTGGTGACCACCACCATTACACTCAGCCTTGTGAATCTATGATGTAATTTTGACAACATGACTTAGAAATCCTAGCATGGCCAGAGTAAAAGGACAATGGAGTTAAGACAGACCAAACTGACAGGCAAACAACGGAAAACTCGTGAAGATCATTGAAGAAACTAATGCAGCATATATGTACAACAACACAAGATAATTCAGCCAAGGTTGTTTAGTGCTTACCCAAAAATCAAATAGATAACACTAGTAAATGGAAAGAAAAAAAGAGAGAAAAGTTCAGGTGTGCTTAAAACTCTAAATAGAAGAGATTAGATGGAAACCTTCAAGACATTGTGAACTTGATTAACCACATGAACATAAGGCATATGTTTGGAAGATACCAAGAGCTCAAGCACACCAAGACATGATTTGCTAGCAATATCAAACACTGGTAAAGCCATATATCCATGAAGATTGCAACGGATTGCTAAGTCTCGTTGTGGAAAATCTTTTGACTTGTAATTAGTTATATCAAAAGTCCACTCTGGTAATCGTTTCCTATATACTCGAGCTGGAGGACTAGAGTATTCTTCTATTTCCTTGTTATCCTTATCCACATAAAATGCATTATGCTCAGAGCTCCACCTATAAAAACAAAGTTCATCATTCGCTACACCAAGCCCAAATGGTTGATCCAGAGTTGTAAGTATTTGGTGTTTCCCAACATCACGAGGCGACCAAAACTGAACAAGAACATGTTCCTCAAGTAAAGTTAAGTGCTTCAGTGCTCCTCTTATCTTCTCCTTTATTTCTACCTGTGGCTCTTCTTTACCAGAAACACAAAGGAGTGTCAAGTATCTCGCATCGGCAGACAATGGATGTGTTGGTCGTTCTATCTTGTTCTTCACCAATTGTGTTATCTTATCACCAAGCAAACCGAAACCAAAACCTGAATCACAACCTGATTGAAACTGCTCAGGAAAGTCCATAGAGATCAGGCACATTTCAGCTGCTGGATTTCTATATATACTGTGCCAAGCCTGTTGGACAAAAGCTGAAGAAATACGTATCAGTGAATAAGGCCTTAAAAGATGTTTATAAAAGAGACTACTTATTAGCTGTTCCGGATTAAAACTCTTATTACTAGCAAAAGCTATTAATCATTTTGAATTTTGAACAAGAAGATAATATGATGAAATGTATGGCAAATGACAGATGACTTTTGTTTTAACTATTTTGAAACACAGGATGTGTTTCATAAGCTATACAATAACCAATTATAGCAGTGATCAGCAGAAATTAGATAGCACAAACGAAGAATGTCAAGCATACCACGTATATTTACAATTCAGGAGGGAACTTAACACTACCTATTTTGACACTATTCTACGAAACACAGGTGCAATACGTGTGTCTTAAGCTATAATAGTCTCCTATACTAAATACAGACAGAAACTAGCTTTCTGTTTAACAGCATAACTAAATCCAACTAAAAAGAGCCTAACACTTACCCCAAAATTCCATTATTAGAAGTGATGGATTTGCGAAGGTTTAACTCAATCTTTAGTTTTAAGTCCTTGTTTACCAAATTGAATTTCTTTTCCAAAATAACAAATTTATCTTATCGGGTCATATCTATGCACAACATCTACACTAATAACAAGGGACTAAACATTTTAGGACATTTAACTACAGCAAGGCTTAAGGAGTCAGTTAATCCAACATTAGTCGTCGAATACCAAACTTCATTTCAAGATTATGCACAAAAAAGTATGTTAACAGCAAAAAACTAATATTCAAAGTTACAGTAGGGGGCCACATAACAGAATTGTCAACTATTTTAAAAATTAAACTCGAGAACAAAACCGTTATCGTACAACTAAATCTTTTGGTTGAAGACTTTCCATGATTCCGTAAATTTCCGTGTTACTACAAACTGTTTCACCAAAATCAGGATTTGTATCTATTAACCCAAAAAAGGAAAAAAAGTTGACATTAGCGCTAGAATCACAAAATAATTCATTCGAGTACACTCTTTTACTACTTCAACAAATGATTAAGTGCCAAATTAACTTTGTTGGCTCTCATATAATAAATAAATAAAATTCGAGGAGATAGACTAAACAAACAGCATAATATCAGATTAACCAATGAGGCAATAATATCAAATAACAACGGATCCATACATATGTACGTACTTTGATGAAAATGCAAAAAAATTAGCTTTTGATCAAGCAGAAAATAAACATATGATGTAATAAGGTGAAAATATAAAGGAGATATAAATTATGGTAAATGAAAGAATATTTATATACTACATTAATAGTTAGTGTTAGAAATGCAAAAATTAACTCACAAAAAAGGTGATGACCATAAACCCTAGCGGTTAGTTCCTGTTAAGGAAAGGCAGGCAGAGAGAGGAACAGCCATGGACACCTTTGCTTTTTAATGTCGGGATAATAAAAATATTTAAATATGTATCTAATTTTGTTATTATGTGTAGCTTTATTTTATTATTTCTATTAAAACACATAAAAAGAAAAAGAAGGGTTAATGATTTAGAAATGCATTTACCTTATTAATTAATTATTGTTGTTTCTGTGTAATCGTATTTTCTTTTTGCTATTAAAACATAAAGTATTCATATTTTGATCATTATTTGTATTTTGTTCGTGAAAAAGTAAAGATACAATGGTCACAAAATGGGAAATTAATTAAATAATGTATTTTTATTTTTTGTTATTATGTGTAGTATTTTTATTTTTTGTTATTAAAAACATAAACTTTTCAAATTTTGACCTTTATGTTTATTATGTTCATGTAAAATGGCTATTTTACTCTTCAAATTTTGAAAATCGTAAAGGTAAAATGATTGCAAAATGCACATAAAAGTCAAAATTTGAAAGGTTTGTGTTTTAATAGCAAAAAATAAAAAATATTTCACGAAATAACAAAAATGGACATGTTAGATGCATTTTTGTTATTATCTCATCATAAAATACAAACAAATGTCGAAATTTGAAAGATTTGTGTTTTAATAACAAAAAGGAAAGATGATTACACGAAACAAGAAAATTTGAAAAGTTAGATGTATTTTCAAATAATTATCTCTAAATAGAAAAAGGATATGCTGAACAACTGTTGGAGTTTATTTTATTGGAGTCTTAGAGCGGGTAATCTATTTTTGTTTGAAATGTTTTCTTTTTTTTAATAGTAATAAAAAAATTGCTACTATATAGAATTAAAGAAAAAAATAAAGAAAAGAGATAAATTATTATTATTATTATTATTGTGTCTATTTTATTAGAGTGTTAGAGCGATTAATGCAGTTTTTGTTCTTTTGAGATTTTGTTATAAACGGTAAATATGGGTTATGTTTAAGAGAACAATTATAATTGGCTAATAATTTGTATACTTTCAATTTTGATTTGCACATTTTAAATTGTGTTTTAAGCAGTTGTACAGTTATCATATACTGTTTTTGAAGATTGTACATTGAATTGTATAGATCAAAAGTAAGAGTGTGTCAATCAACGCTCATTATAATTACTCAAAATGATTTTAAAAAAAATTAAGCAGAGGGTATAAGCTATTTGACGTGTCTATAAGGAAGACTGAAGATATTTTTGGTATCCTACTTTTTGTGATGCCTAGCACAATAATTGGGTTTTAAAATGTGCATGTTGGTACTTCCTCTTTTGAATATCTAGTATCAAATCTCAGCCACTAGTTGTATAGTTTTCAATTTTCTTTCCTTTTTAATTTGTATGGGTCCTGTGCTATATATTTTTCATTTCATTTCATATTAAAATAACATCTATAGCAAAGTCCAATTCCTAAAATGGCATAAACTAAACAAGTTGTCAATTTATCAAGCACTTTAGTTTACTTTTTTTTTCCATGAGTCCAATCCTAAAATCAAATCCTATCTCTAAACCAAATGGTAAGTCATATGTCTAAGCTTATTTCATGGCTTATGAGTTTGTACAGAAATTGCAAAGTTACCAAAACTCATTTTTTTATACAGTAGCTTATAAGCTTCGAACATATTTAACTCAACTAATTAATAAGTCCAAAAAGATAAGCTAGCTTATAAGTCAATCAAAAGTTCAATCCATCTAAGAACTTTTAACAAAGTTCAATCCATGCTTATTTGTTGCTTTTCAAAAGAAATATTTTTGTAAAAAGGATTTTTCTGATAGTGACCCATTTTTATATTTTGATAAATTGCAAGCCAGCAAGATATTATTATACTCCGTAATATTTAGAAAAATTTAACTAATCCATCGTTTTCTAATGTGAACTGGGATATATAATAAGTCTTTATCTTATTTAAGCATTTCTGATATTGAATATGGTCATCCTGTCTGTTTTCTGACTAATCCAGTCTCATTCATAAAAGGTGACCATGTTAGACTTAAAAGGACATTTTAGTGGACCAAAAGGCAAATATAGTATGTGTACGATTAGAATTTAGAATTACAAACATAGAAAATCATATACTACGTACATACCAGTGGCGGGATTGTTTGGTCAGCGCGCAAGACCGATGCGACTGGTTGAAAATGAAAATGGACTTGTTTTGCTGCAATACCATTAGAGAGATTATAAACATTTAGCTCCTGCTTATCCTAAAGCTATGAATGATCAACTAAAAATCCAACAATCAATAACTTCAAAATTAAAATGGCAAGAATACGACAACAGCCAAAAGTCAAAAAGCACAACAAGCATAACCATTCAAGAAAAGGTCAGATTCGTGTGACCAATGAGTGTTATTAACAAAAATGTTAAAAATATCATGCTAAAGGTACAAACCTTAAAGTTCTATGAATGTTTGACTCCATAACTAACTTTAACTCCTAGTATATTAAAATAAATTTCTGTTAGAGAATAAAATAAGGAAGATCTTTGGGTTGGGGACTAAAGATTTCTTGAAGATTAAATAAACGGAAAGCGTGTGAAGTTCAGGACGATACTCTATTTATACTACATATAAATAAATTTACTTAAAACTTATAAATATAAATAATGAGTAAACTAAAATATCTTTACATAAAAAAGAATACAATCTCATAAATATTCAAATGCTTAATTATAATTTAAAACACAAACTTTCTTAACTCTCACATATTTCACACTCATATATACTTTTTTCATCTCAAATTTATAGTTCACATTTCTTTTTCTGGATGTCTCAAAATAATTGTCCGCTTTTTATTTTAAGCAATAAAAAAAAGAATCTAGTGCATGAATAGTGATTAAAATTTTATTAAACTATTTAATTTTTGTTTAATCACAATAATTTTGAAAGAAAGGGAGTACATAAAAGTGAGGAAAAAGTTGATATTGAAAGCGAACATAAGAATCTTCCTATCTTGGATTTGAAAGTTGATACAATTGACATTCCAATTTGTACTTTTATTTACTTAATCCGGTGAATCAAATCTGGCCTAAAACTGACTCACTAGTTATCCTCTCTTTTTTTGTCTATGTTACAGTTAAAAAAAAAGCTGAAACCTAGAAAGACAACAAAATCATTCGACTATACTTACTACTTTTATAAACTATATAGAATGTCAAATTAACTATATTCCGCTTCAAGTCTTTATAACAACAATAACTAAGAAATTCATTGGAGGAAATATATATAGTTGCAAACATAACCATACTGTCATACATATGTGATTAGTTGTTGATTTGCAAAACATGATCCTAGCTAGCTACGTCACATGTAATATAGCTATGTGTTACGTATAATGGGGTTTTCAAACACGATAATCACTGTTAGATTTTAGTTCATCTCGATCACATAAGAAGCAGATTAAGTCATAAGAAGCTATGAATAGACAGAGTGTAGAAATAAGTTAAAGTAAGAGAGAAACCGAACCTTATCGAGTAGCGGTGAAGAAGAAGAAGAAGAAGAAGAAGAAAAAGCTGTTAATCCGGTGAGAAATGATAATGGTGTTTGATCAAAGGCAAAGCTATGGGAATTATATTTGCATATCCACTCTTTTAATAATGTTTGTATGGTTGGGTTAGGAGAGTGATGTGGCCATGTGGGCCCCTTAGAATGATTCTTCCATTATTCCATAGCCTTATGATCCTACCGCCTACGTTACATTAGAGCTAAAAGTCTAAGGGGTGTGCCTGTTTCAAAGTGTGAAATGATAATGTGAAAGCAAAAGGGGAATATAAAGGAATATGATCATCATTCTTTACTCTTTAACACTCCATATTCCTTATCTCTACTACTTCTGCTTGGTACATACTAGCTACTAGGGTGTTAGTTGGGTCGATCCGGTCAGGTTTGGAGCAATTCGGGTAAAGTCAATTTGAGTTAAGGCTAAAATGACATACCCGAACCTAATCCTATTTAGAACTCGGGTTATTCGGGTTCGGGTCAACCCGAGTATAAGTATAATGATTAAAAAAATTTCTTACTTCAATTTATTTACATCATAAAAGTGTTAGTCGAGTCAGGTTGGATGACTCAATTCAAGTTGAGGCAAAAAAAATATACTGGAACCCGACCCTATTTAGAACTTGGACTAGTTGGGTTGACTCAAAAAAAGTTATTGACCCGAGTAACCCGACCCAAATAGGTTTAATCGGGTTCGGGTTCGGGTTGGGTTCGAGTCGACTTTTTTGACACTCCCATTAGCTACCATCGGTTGTTCAGTTTATAAATACAAAGTAGGAAGGGTTTAAAAGTTTTTCGTTGTGACAAAGATGACAACTACAACAATTTTATAAATAACGTTGTCTACAAATAAGGTCTAAAAATGTTATGTTGCGATAAAGATGACAATTATTGCAATTCTACACTTAACATTGTCTATAAAGAAGTCTTCATCGACTATAAGTTTGTTTTTAATTCTTAGCTACTTTTTGTTTAAACAATCAATGTTATTGTAGTTTCCTTTCGAATGTTTTGCAAAAGACATTTTACCTTAACTTTTTGGGTTTTAATATTATACTATGTCTATTCACTATTTTACTACTTCTTTTATATTTTAAAGTTGGTTGCCTATCGGGCGGGCCTTAAAGCTAGTATTAGTATATGTAAAAGTTGTTATAAGCCTATAAAACACACTACAGTAACATGTACGCTATAATTGAAATTAATTCATCAAAACATTAAAAATCACAGATCACATATCACACTTGTGTTTTTTGTCACATATCTACTTTCAAAAACACATCTATATTTCAATTTTTCGATGCTAATATGACCTTGGTAGTAGTTACACCTTGGCGAAAAATCCACAGTTGTTATTAGAAGATAACGCTAAAAAAAAAAACTTTTAAAAAAAATTTTACGTTTTTTTTAAAAAAAACATAAAAAATTTAAAAAAAATTAATTTTTTTAAAAATTTTTAAAAAAAAACGTAAATTATTTTTTTTAAAAAAACGTAATTTTTTTTTTAAAAAAACGTAAAAATTTTTAAATTTTTTTTAAAATTTTTTTTAAAAAAACGTAAATTTTTTTTTTAAAAGTTTTTTTTTTAACGGTCGTATCATCTAGTTAACGGTCGTTAGTCCTAGAGGACTAATGCAAATTTTCGCCAAGGTGACCTGGTAACCTACTACCAACAAGTCATATTAGCTAGATCGAAAAAAATTGAAAGTATGTTAGCTAGATATGTTTTTGAAAGTACATTATGTAGATGTATTTTGAAAAGACGTTGCATCTTTAACTTTCACCATTTTATTTTTTATTAAGGTGAAAATATATTAACTGAATACCAAGGTACATGAAACACATATCCAAATCAGTGCTAAAGACAAAACCAAAGCAACTGATCTTAGAGCTAAAACAAAACAACAAACGACATACAAACATGAAAACTCATACATACAACACTACAAGGACAACATCAGTGTTCAATCCTCCATATTCGCTACTACAATCAAAATTAAGCCATAAAAATCTTCCTCAAATGGGGCATTCACTTTTCTATTTTGACTCCCACTTTTCCTTGTAGTCTTGTACCACTCAAACATATATCAAACCCATAGCTTTGACTATTCAACAATAGGAATCCTCTTATTATTCACAAACATTTCAACCATTTCCTCCTGCTTCTGCCAAAGAGTGAATATAGTAGGAACATTCATTTCTTTATCTTTATTCAAAACCTCCTTGTCTTTAACCACTTTAACTTCCTCAACAGTAGGTTTGCTATTCAGTTTTACCATTTTGTCCTCAATTATCTTATACTTCATCATATTCATCTCTTGTTTTTCATTATTACCCAATGTATCTAGAGGAGCAAACCTGCTTGAGTCATTTTGTTTTGTCTTCCCTACATGATTTTTGTGTTGTTGCAGAAAATGGAATTCTACTTTAATCTTCTTTTCTTTATTCTTCTCAGTATCATTATTCACAGCTGAAGGCTTCTTACTCCATTTTTGTTTGAGATGCCATGAATTGCTATTAACAACACCACAAGATTAACACATTTTAGACCATGTTGGTTCTGAAAGTTGTTAGCAGCATTAATCTGAGTTTTATCACTTCTTCCAACACATCTATTTCTCACTTTAATGAACTCACTTTCTTTCTAAATTCTTTCTTTATTTCTTTGTTCTTGCTCAGCCCTTATATCTTCTTTAGTCCTTACTTTTTTTGCATCCCTCAAAATCATGTCCAAACACATTACAATGATTGCATACTTTTGGTTTCTAGTCATAAACCACATTGACCACTTTAGTTTCCTTAACTTGTTGTTTGCAATCTCTTAACTGCAATTCCATTTTGTCTTTAAACTCTTTCTTAGCGTCCATTTCAATCAATACCCTGGCAAATTCAGTTCTACCAGCACCATTCTTGCAGACATAAGTAGTCATGGAGTTCATAATCAAAGGCTTACCAATACTGGTTGCAATGGCACTGAGTCCCTTAGTACTCAAAGCCTTGATTGGAACTCTTAACAATTTGACCCAAAGTGGTAAAGAAGTAGGGTCAGTTATTTCCATCCCAACAACAGGGTCCCATTTTTAAACAATCAAGGGTATCCCATTAACCATCCAAGGCCCTTGTTCAATGAGTTAGCTCATTCCATTATCATCATTGAACTTAAAGGACCAATTCCCATTTCCATTATCAACTATAACTTTTCGTCCATATTTATTCCACTATCCTTAAGTGATATCTTAAAGCAGGAAAACTCATGACATGTCCAACAAAATATCCACATACAGTTTGTTGTCAATTCATGCTACCAATACTCACCAATTCTTCATCAAAAATTACCACTTCTTTCCATATCTCATTAAGTACAATGGGAATAAAGTCCAACTTATTACTCATTTGATCATTGTTTCTTTTAGCAGCAGTGACATATGAAACATCATCTCCACTTTCTTTTCTTTTAGTATTTTCAACTCCATTCTCTATAACTTTTGATAAGGTTTTAGTATTATTGGCAATATTTGCACTATTAGTTTGCTTTCCAGCACTATCATTATTATTCTCATTCATAGTACTCTCATCAAACACACCGTCAACAACATGAATACACTTTCCCGCATCAAATTCACTATCATTAGCATTAGTATCACAATACTCCACACTATTATTTTCAGTATGCCATAACAATATAATTTTAAGTAGAAACACTATTATTCACATGATTACATACAACAAATGCAACAATAACATTCAATTCAGAAGAATTCTTATCATTCACATCTCCACTCTTCTCTACATACCTGCGCTAAAATTCTTCATCTTTCCCAATACTATTAGCCCTAATTTCCTTAGTAACACACTTAGTTACTTTATCATTGCACCTTTGGCTCAAATTACTAACCAATGATCATTAAACTTCACAGGTACCTTCACTACTCTAGTTGTCCTATGTTTCTTTTTATTCGACATACTAATTACAAGAAACAAAAATCAAATTGAAAAAGGGGATTTGCTCAATACTCAACGAAAATGAAATCCAATAACATCATCATGTGCGCAAGGAGATGACTATTCAAATGCATTTTATTGATTTAAAAATCGTTAAGATTTCATAGAGAAATGAAGCTTTTAAGTGAATTTTAATGGCGTGAATTTAGGCGAAAAAACGGTTAAGTTCTATTATTAGATGTTAAGACCACACAGTTTGGTTTGGCCTAACGGTTTGTTTAGACACTGAAACCATAAAACCAATCTTATGATATGATACTTTAATGTAAAGTTGTAATTGTCTTTCCATTCAGATATTGCAAGAAAAACAAGAGAGATTAATTTTTATGGTGGTGGTTGTGTGGTGGTGGTTGTGTGGTAGTGTTGTTTGTGTGTGGTGGTACAGGAGGGTGGTGCAAATTGAAAAATCATTATCACACATTTCAAAAACAGTGACAGTAACTTCATTGCTATAGATAATGGGAGATGATTTGTACACATTGTGTTTTGATTTGCACACTCTAATGTGCAACCTGTTAAAGCACAATATATATACAATACAACTGTTTGATGCACAGTTTTGAGTGTCCCAATCAATTTTTGGAGTGTACAAATCATTTCCCATAGATAATGAATGCCACGAAATTAAATTGAGGGGGACGGGTAATGACAATTAAGAAGTTTTATTTAAGAAAGTGGTAATTAAAAAATAATTACCCTCAATTTATAGGTAATTGAGTATGGTCTAATAGGGCCGAGCAAAATCAATTGAACCCGACCCGATAAACTGAGTCGAACCGGGCTTAAACCGAACCGATCTTATTCAGTTCGGTTTTCGGTTTTGTATAATTATTTCGGTTTACTCGGTTAGGTAACACACTATTCGGTTCGAACTAGGAAAAAAAACCTGGACCGACCTTATTCGGTCCGGGTTCGGTTTCGATAGGTTTTACTCGGTTTAGTTTTCGGTTCACGTTTTACTTTTATTTGGTTTTTGGGTTGGGTTTGACCGTTGCTCATTCTTATGGTCCAATGCTAAAAAATGATTAATTGCATTATAGTTAACCAACCCTGATTTTTTATTCTCTTTCCTATTACCCATGTCTCATAACCTCCAACTAAGCGTCCCTTAAAAGTTAAGGCTTAAGCGTATCCATCTCAACATTTCTTTATTTCGCTTTTTTATCACTCACACATTTAGAAACTCCTTCCTTCATGGCTCAGTCAAAACACTAATTTGAAAGCTCACATTTGTTTTTTCATATTTTCAACCCATCTAATATTGTATTCATTATTATAAAATACAAATGATATAAAACTATATATAAAATTCAAGAAAACAAATACATTACATAAACTTTAGCCCTCTTAAACAAACTTTCTAAATGTTAAAGATATAAATGAAACTTCTAGGTATGTAGGTTAAAAACAAACAAAAATAATAATAATAAAAAAATTATATGCTCATTTTCTTCCATCAACCCATCTCGTAAAAAACACACATACACAGTCAACACACACATCTTATAAACGAAAAAACCCATTTTAAATACCAAAAAACTCCTTAAAATCAAAAAGAAAAAGAATAAAAACGAAAAACCGTTTGGCTCAAGCCGACCTTAACGCTTACCTTGGCGCAGGGGTCCGGTGAGGTAGTGGCACTATAGCTTCGTGCCACGTTTGTCTGACGCTGGCTCCAAACGACCATACATGATACTCTAAGGGTGATAACATTTTGTCTCCACCTTCTTTCATTATCCTTCATTAGTGAATAAACATCAACTAATAAATTTCGAAAAACCTGGGACATATTTGAAGTATCATTATTTTGCATCACACAATTCTAAACTACTTAGAAAGCATTTAGCAGATTCCTTCCTATTAAGTACTCCCTAAAATAGATTTTTAAGAAAATACAAGTAAAGAAACATCATTTACAAGTATTTGAAGCACAAATAAAACTTAAAAAAACATTATTCAACACTTACAATTAATTCACCCATTTACCAAAATATAGAACTATTTAAACACAATGTACAATCTAATTAAGCTTCTAAAATATTAAGCTTCCAAAACATAAATATGAAATCCATTTGATATACTGATTATTTGTCTATGACGAAAATGAGGACACGCTACTAGAAATTTTATGTCGTTAATATTTATTTTAGGGTACACTGCTAACGACTCCTTCTTCCCTTATCATGACCGATGACAACCCCCTTCCACCCGTGATCTTGCTTTCCAGTAAACTTCTGACACTTAACAACCTTAACAACCTTGTTCCTGTTAAGTTGAATGTTGAAGAAATGAACTACTTATCTTGGGTTTACTTTTTCTGAAACCTTTGTAAAGGTTATGGAATTTTGGATCATATTTTGGGCACCAGTGAAGCAACCACAAGTACCTTACCAACCCGAGATGCGGAATGGTTAAGATTGACACCATAGTTCTTTCATGGATCTTCATCACTGTGTCCAAAACTCGTCAACAACGACTTGTTGTTAAAGACTGTTAATCGACTAAGAAAGCTTGGGATCTCATAGCCGAAATCTTTCATGACAATAAGCATATTTGCTCTATTGCATTGAAACGGAATTACGTTCCTTGAAGCTTGGTGATTGGAGTATCGATGCATATTTCCGTAAGATTGAATCGATTTCCGCTATCTTGACTAGTCTCGGTTCGCCTATGAATAATGATGATGTGGTTACTTTTGCTCTCGAAGGCTTACCCGATAAGTATGACAATATCTCCACTATTATTGCTCATTAGAAACTATTCTCAGACCTTAAAACGGTTTATTCCATGCTTACTACCGAGGAGATGAGGTTGAAGTCATGGGCTTAAGCTACTACTATCGATTCATCTTCGTCTTATCCCATGGTTTTATAGGCCAAATCAAGTACTACTCCATGAAGCTTTCCTGTTGCTACTGTTAAGATTAAAAACTCATGTTTTAATTTTGCTAAGGGCTATTGTCGTTTTAGTGAGACGTGTAAATTTTGCATGGCAATATGTCTACTAGTATACTTGGTACTACTTCTTTGTGGTCGAATAGCACTTCTAAGCCCAGTGTATCTTTTCCTAATTTTAATATAAACAAATGATGGAATTGATACACTCTCAACGAGCTATTTTGGCTAAAATTGGTTATGGTACTATGACTAACGTAGGGAAAATTGGTTCAATAAATGTATCTAACCAAAATCCTCAACCCGTGGCTTTTCTTGCCATGATTCCTAGTCTACCAGGTTTTGGCTAGCCCACCAGGTTTCGGCCCTATTCAATAGCTTGTTAACAGCTTATACCTTCGGCCCACCAACCACAACCCACACAAGTAGTTCATTGGGTCAATAGGGTGCTATTGGTAACTCGGGTCAGCCTAATATAATTGGTTAGTCAGGTTTGAATGGTCTGCCGGGTCAACCAAGGGCGTCGGGTCAACAAGGACATTCAGATCAATTATCAGGGCATGCTACTATATTACCAAATGCTTTTAGTGCCATGACTTTACAGGATTCTTCCTCGGGTAATTGGAATATGGATACAGGTGCGAGCTATCATCTTAATGACTCTTTTAATAGTTTAAGTGATGTTTCTAATATGTGCATCTATCCATCTGTTTCGGTTGATGACGTTTATTCTATACTCGTTACCAACTCAGGTCATAGTATTTTGCCTATACCTCATCGACCCCTTTATTTAAAAAACGTGCTTATCACTCATAATATTGTCAAGAATTTAATTTATGTCCGTCAGTTTGTTCGTGATAATCATTGTAGTGTTAAATTTGACGCTTTTGGTTTTTTGTTAAGGAATTCATGATTCGTCGGGTGCTTCTCCGTTGTGATAGCACTGGTGATCTTTACCTGGTCACGCAGCCTTCCACTATGCCTCATGCGTTTCTTACCAATCAGGTGATGTGGCACCAGTGCCTTAGAAATCGAGGAAGTGATGTGTTACATCGTATTCTTTCTAATTATTCAATTTCTTGTAATAAAGAGAAACCTCCCGTTCTTTATCATGCTTGTCAGCTTGGCAAACACGTGAGGCTCCCATTTGTTAGTTCTAGAACTTTGGTTAATTCATGTTTTGAAATTGTTCACTCGGACTTGTGGACTTCCCCAATTTCGAGTCTTTCTGGTTTTAAATACTATGTTTTATTTTTGGATCATTATTCGCAATATGTTTGGGTTTATCATTTGGTTAATAAATCCGATGTCTTATCTAAGTTTGTTTTGTTTCATAACTTTCTTCACACTTAATTTAAGTGTGAAATAAAGTCTTTTCAGTGTGATCATGGTAGTGAATTTGACAACCACACTTTCCATAAGTTGTTTGCATCTAATGGTATCCAGTTTCATTTTTCTTACCCCAAAACCTCACAACAAAACTGTAAATCTGAAAGGATGATCCGAAGCATAAACAATCTTATTCGCACATTGCTTTTTCAAGCTCACCTTCCTCCCAATTATTGTGTTGAAGCCCTTAATATAGCCATTTATTTGTTGAACATTTTACCTTCGAAAGCCATTAATGATGACATACTTTTTACCTGCCTTTTTGGAACCAAACCTGATTATAGCCTTCTACGTACTTTCGGGTGTCTCTATTACCCTCACCTTCACGTCTCTCAAAAACTTGGACCACGTGCCACCCCCTCCATTTTTTGGGCCACACATCCAAACATCGTGGCTACCGTTGTCTTGACTTACACACCAATAAAATTATCATTTCACATCATGTTACCTTTGATGAGACATTATTTCTGTTTGGTTCTATGACTCCTACCTCGACTCCCTCATATACCTTTTTTGATGAGCCGACTAATGTCATTTCTTATATTATTCGTTCGACACCCATTACACCCACTACAACTCTTACACCAAATGCTACCGATGTTGATCCTGTTTCCCCATGTTCGACACACATTACACCTACTTCACCTGCTACACCTCTTCCACCAATTGACATACCTCCGAATAATATTGATGTCATTCCTACACTGCCGTCCAATTTACAATAACAGTCAATACCTCCTAACCCGAACCCGGTTTCTGTTCATCCCATAGTCACACGTTTTTGTGTCGGGACAAATCATCCTCCTGATCGTCTCACCCTTCATGTGTCTTCCATTTCACATTTACCAAAATCATACAGTGATGCGTTTAATGATCCAAATTGGCAAGCTGCTATACATGATGAATATATTGCACTTATTAAAAATAAAACTTGGAAAATTGTGTCCCGACCTGTGGACGCCAATATTGTTCATTGTATATGGTTGTTTTGTCATAAGTATTTAGCAGATGACACTCTTAGTCGCTACAAGGCTCGTATTGTAGCGACTGGTAGTACGAAGTTAGAGGGCATTGGTGTTGATGAGACTTTTAGTTCGGTCGTCAAACAAGGGACTATTTGAGCTGTTCTTAATTTGGCTACTTCTCGGCATTGGCATATTCAGTAGCTTGATGTCAAGAATGCCTTCTTATATGGAGATTTATCTGAGACTGTTTATGTGCATCAAACTCTAGGGTTTTAGGATTCTGCACATCCTGACTATGTTTCTTTGTTTTAGAGGTATCTTTATGGGTTAAAGCAGGCTCTTAGGGCTTGGTTTCAGCGATTTGCAGCTTATATTATTCGTGTTGGGTTTACTCACAATTGCTGTGACTCATCATTATTTATTTACAGACACGGGACTGACACTACTTATCTATTATTGTATGTAGATTATATTGTTCTCCCTGCTTTTCCTGAGCTTTTGTTACAGCAGATTATTGCTTCCTTGCATCAGGAATTTTCTATTACAAATTTTGGTTCGCTTAATTATTTTCTGGGTATTCCTATTACACGAGATTCTTCGGGGATGTTCTTATCTCATCTTGAGCATGCTTCTGAAATTCTTGAGCGAGCTCATATGGTTAATTGCAACCCCAGTCGAACTCCTGTGGATATTGAGTCTAAACTGGGTGATGATGGTGATCCAGTCTCTCATTCGACATTATTTCGGAGTCTTGCAGATGCTCTTTAGTATCTTACCTTCACTCGTCCAAACATTTCCTATGCGGTGCAACAGGTTTGTCTACATATGCATGATCCTCGGGAGCCTCATTTCTCGGCTCTTAAGAGGATTTTTAGATATGTTCGTGGTACTTTAAATCATGGACTACAGTTGTTTCCGTCGTCTACTACATCTTTGGTTGCTTATTCAGCTGTGGATTGGGCGGGTTGCCCTACTACTCGGAGATCGACTTCTGGTTATTGTATATCTTGGCAACAACTTACTCTCTTGGTCCTGTAAGCGTCAGTCTACGCTTTCTCGTTCTAGTGCGGAGGCAGAGTATCGTGGTGTTGCCAATGCGGTTGCTGAAATTTGTTGGTTACAGAATCTTTTTCGCAAGTTGCATACTCCTTTATCTTCCGATACGCTTGTTTACTGTAATAATGTTAGTGCTGTGTCTTTTTCTTACAATCCGGTTCAACATCAATGTACGAAACATATTGAGATAGACATTCATTTTGTTCGGGATTTAGTTGTTGCTGCTCAGGTTCGAGTTCTTCATGTTCTATCTCGTTATCAGTATGCAGATATTTTAACTAAAAGCTTACCTTCAACTTTGTTTGAAAAGTTTCGTACCAGTTTAAGCATTCTGTGTCCTCCCGTTCAAACTGCGAGAGAGTGTAAGTCGATGTTTTGTATTGGGTTCTAGCCCATATTCTAGATTATTCATTGTAGTCTTTTATTATGTACAATACGATTTTCATTAATGAGAGATGATTCATTCAAACATTTAAAGTTTTATGTAAAAGAATTACGGAATACTCCCTCCGTCCCAAATTAATTGTCCTCATTTGACATTTTAAAGTCTTAATTTCTTAACTTTGATCTTATATATTTTTGTTTGTGTTATATAATAATTGATGCAAAATTTATGAATGGATTGGCTATATAATGGTTTTTCATTGGTGTAATTTTCATCAAGTATTATATAACACATATAAAAATATCAAGAATCAAAGTTGAGAAATTAAGACTTTAAAAAGTCAAATGAGGACAATCATTTTGGAACGGAGGTAGTACTATTCAAATATGCTATCAATTAGAACATTTATGAAATACATGATTGAATATCACCTTATGAAAAATTGGTAACTTGTGTTCTTAATTAAATTTAGATAATGTGAATTTTGTTAACTCAGTTCTGTTTGATTGAGTAATGCTTTTTAGACTTAAACACATAGTTAATACATGCTTAATTTATCAATCATTTGTACAAATATATGATGTACCTTCTTTTTACAAATTCTTACTAATCATTTTTATAAATTAACTAATCAAATCATTGAGTAGATAAGTATGTATGATTATTAGGCACAACAATTATTTTTTATTTTTAAATTTTTTGTTTTTTAAATGTAGAAGGCAAAGAATGAATAAAGGTTTCTTTGTTTACTAATTCGAAGATAGTGATTTTTTTACTAAGATACAAGTGTTCAATCATGCATGGTATCTCGGTAACTGATTTGTGACCATTTCCCTCGTCACACTTAAATTTATACATAGTAAGTTTTAAACCCTACAACTCTTGTCTAGTGAAATATTAGATTTTAATAACCGACAAGAAAAGATCAATCAAGGGGAATTTGTACTTTATGAAAGAATAAGCACCAAAAATGATGTTAATACTTTATATATTGTTAAGACAAACAATTTAACAGATGTAGACATGCATGTAGTAATTAAATTGCTAAATAAGTGATAAATAATATTTAGTTAAAAATGGCTCTGTATTTTGACATTTGAATGTCTAATACATGGCTGATGGCTCTATATCTTGTTGTTTGACTTTTATTGACATATAACTAGTTCGACCAATCATGAAGTTCTTATATGATCAAATAAAAAATCGAACTTCTCCACTAGTTTCAATATAACTCAAGGGTGTTGTTATGCATACCTTATTAATAATTTTTTATATCTTTTGGCCCACTTTTACTTCATCAATTGATTGTATAAGGCAGTTTTTATCAGTTTTTGTTTCGTATATTTATTTTTTATCAGTTTTTGTTGTGTATTTCACGTCAAACTCTATACTTAATCTTTTGTATTTTCTATTTAATGCACATTCACTTGGCTAGCCTATGACATATATGTTTTTTCTTCTTTGAAGGTCCGTTGATTGACAAAAAGTAATTGCATCATTGCAAGACATAAAAGGATAAACAAAAAAGATGTGATGAATGTGTGTGAAGGGGATCAACTGGACCATGTGACAGTCACAAGAGAGATTGAATATGGTTCCTTCCTTCCTTTGACTTAAGTTACTTGAAAAGTTTCCAGAGATTGAATATGGTTTTTCTCTCTCTATTGAACAAGATTGAAAATGATTCAATATGTATAAAAATTAAAATGAGGACAAATTAGGAGTGCATTATGCCTTCTACTTTGTCGTCTGTCAAAAAGAAACCTTGCTAATTTGTGGAAATGAAAGAATATTTAATTTGTAAAGTATAAGTATTCTAGCATAATTTGTTTCTTGATGCATGCAGCTCTGATTTGCTTTGAACTAAATGATAGATTACATACATATTTTGTTGCTAATTTGAATAATGATGGACATGTTTGATAAATATTTGGTGAGCTTAAGTATGGTATAAACAATACCACACGCAGACGACGTTTATCATGTTAGAGAACTAGTACCGAGTATTATACTTGCAAGTTTATTTTTAGGGTAAAAGGTCAAAAATCCGGTAAATATATTACTCCAAAACACGTTTAAGTACAAAGGATATGGGTGAATCCCATATCTCAGCCCGTTATATAGACGAAAAGCTTACATAACAAGATAATTCCTATTCTCTATATAAGAAAATAAACCACTACTCAAAGATAACTTTAGACTTTTATGAAAATAAAATTACTTCCTACCAAGGCTTTGGAGCTTGATACCATACGTGTCATAATATGCATCCAAATTTCTTGGAAGATCGTAAACCTGATCCGCATAGTTGTCATAATCATAATCATCATAATTATCTTCACGATCATGACCACCACCAAATAGATTACTCGACTCATCAAAAGTGTTGACAACCTCATCTTCATCACTATCAGAATCCACAATCTCTTCCACCTTAGTAAATGGGTTAACCTTTTAGTAAAGGAAGTAGACGGGAATAAACATTGTAATTGGACTACTCATACGATTCGCGGGCAACAAACATTGAACAGTACATTATAAAATAAAAAAATGGAACAATTATAGACTAATAATAGCAGTAATGTCTACGCATAGCTCGTAAATCGTAACAAATACATGCAGTAACAGTATAAATTACTGAAAAGAACAGGTCAATGCTTGTGATCACCTTGCGTGCATGCTTTGTAACATAACTTACCAAACACATCCTCTTAACTTTACATGTGCATAAAACATCCTTTTTTGTGTGATGCGTGCAACTTTATGCATTAATGGAGTCACCTAACACATTGATAGTTGATAGGACAAAGGGTATGATTATTTAATTCCAATATCAAAGTCGGTTATTTGAAGCCTTGAAGGGCACAAATGTTATTTTAGGGCCCGTTTGGTTTGTAGGTGGGTTTAGGTTTAAGATTTGGATTTGGATTTGAATTTGGTTTTGAATTTAGATTAGGATTTGAGATAAGAGAGAGAAAATAATATTTAAAAAGATATTATATACTCCTCCGCCTCATATTTATCATTCATATTTCCTTTTATTGATGTCTCAAATTAATTCCCACTTTCCTATTTTAGTAAGAAAAAAAGAATATAATAAGAGAATATTCTATTTGAGTGGTTGAGAGTTATAGTGGTCCCACTTTTATTAATATTTGTGCATCTTGTCTCCTGACAATAATTTTGAGACGGAGGGAGTATTAAAATATAGATATAAATAAAAATATATCATATGAAAAATAATAAAAAATGAAAACTGTGAGTGGAGATGTAAAAGGGCCCACAAAAATATGATAAAGAGAGAGAAAACCATCCCCTTTACTTGGGAATTCTGCATGCCTGAGTATTCTGATTTAATCTCAAAAGTTAACAGTGACATTTCACACCAAACAACAATTTTCTTCTTTGAGTCCCAATTTGAAGTCAAAGCACCCCAACCAAACGCCTCCTTAGATGTTTTGGGTGATAGGAAAATTATCGTCTCATGAATTTAAAGTGCTTTGTCCAGTTAAAAAAAATTGGGCTCTTTAAACGCAAATATTTTTAACACTAGTATAAAAAAATTAAATTGAACATTGAATCATTTTAACAAATAGTTATATATGGTGCAACTTATTTTTTGAAAAATGTACTTCTTCTATCGTTCGTTGAAGTAAAGTTGTTGATTAAAGTTTTATAATCAAGTCTCTCCAATAGTTCGTTCTTGATTGCTATTAATCCAATCTATTGAGTCTTGTGATATTGTGGACCTCAAATAAGATTTCATCGATTTCAATTTTAAGAAACTTCTTTATGCTACTAACACGGTTATCGGGATCGTGAGCACCACTTTATATGCAATCATTGCATAAGGAAAGAGGTTGTGTTCTTTAAGAAAATTCAGAATATCAGAAGGTCCAAGATTTTTGTAAGGCAAATATTTGTTAAGCGACCTCAACTCCACAAAAAGATCCTTCGCGTCAACATCAAATTGCTCATTATTCTTGAGTGCAACTTTAAAATGACTACAATGGGACATAAGAGTGTTTTCATCAAAGGAATTCAACTTGCGAGAAGTGAATAAAAAGCCAATAACTTTTTCATACTCTTTGTGTTGCTCGAATCGTGGTCATAAAAAAAAGTGATTGATCAACAATGTATAAAAAGCATTATACCTTAAATCACTCTTCGACGAAATATGAAGTATCTTGATTCACAATATTCTCATCAATTGTTCTAGCTTAAATTTTTAAAGGCTTTTATGAGAGAATCTAGAAGCCCACTTTTCGACATTTTATTTAGCTTGATTGATTGCTCCTTATTAAGAGAGAAATAAAATATATCGTGTTAGAACTAATTAAGTAAATATAACATAACATAAGCCATTTCGCTCCCAATAAGTTGAGATTTCGTCCAATGGGCCCCATTTGTTTACTTTTTGGGAGTGAAATGGCTTATGTGGTATGTTATATTTGTTTACTTTTAATTTGGTTCTAACACGTGTATATTTTTTATTTCTCTCCTAATAAGAAGCGATCAACTAGGCTAAATAAGAAATGTCAGAAAAGTTGGGCTTCTGCAAGAAATACGCTTCTCTGCATAGCATTTAAAAAAAAATTCGCTTTTTTCTACTCATTACACTACACGCTTTATCGAAACCGTGTCTCTAAGAGCACACGGCGTGGCTTCTCTCAGGGGCTCGCGGCCCACCGTGCGTACGGCCGGGAAATCTTGACACCGCCCCCTCGTCGGGCCAGGTTTCCCCGCCGGCATCGACGAAGGAGAAACTCGCGCGTGGGACCCAAGAGATGTTGGAGCGGTTTATATATGTGTGTGTGTAAATATGTGTGAATCGGAGGTGTGTTTGTGAGTGTAGTGTGTGTGAAGCTTTTGGGAAGAAGAAGGGAAGAAGAAGAAGTTTAGGTTTTGTCTTTTTTGTTTTTTTTTTTTAATTTATAATTTTTTTTTAGTATAAATTTTATTTTTATTTTTAATAAAATGAATTTAGTTTATTTGGAAATTGAATAAAAGAAATAAAGAGGTATACCTAAATGAAGAGGTTGGAGTTTGTTATGAGTGAGGAGGAGGTTTGTTGTGGAAAAATGGGATGCTGATGTGGCGCTAAAGTGGCACGACGACGAGCCTAAGGCTGCCCCCAGTAGGGGGATTCAATCCCCCTCATTTTTCCTGCCACGTCAGCTTTCTCTCCAAATGACCTTCGGCGATTAAGTGCCCCAGTAAGGACGACCAAGTTCATTATTATTATTATTATTTAAAAAAAAACAAAAAATAAAAAATAAACATTTTTAACACAAAATAAATTTTCATTAATAATTAAAACGTTACATAAATAAAAACGATACGAAATACATAAAAAATAATATATTAAATATAAAAACGATACGAAATACATAAATCATAATTCTAATCTGAATGCTCCCCTCGTATGATTCATACGCGGGAAGACGAGAACCCAAGAAATCCCTCGGCGAGTCAAATCTTCCTCGTCGCAGAGGTCTCCTGTGAGTTCGAAGTTGATGCACCTACACCATCGTTTTGTTCTCCGATAGCTCCAATTGATTTGGTGCCGACGTTGTTCGTTATCTTCAACACACCGCCACAACTTGTCGCAATCTCGCGATCTTTCGCGCGGCTTGATCACACAAAAATTTGTCGATCACGCTTTTCGCTCGCGTAAATGTCGCTTGCAACTCTTGTACTTTTGTCTTATTCGCTCCTTCTCCGCTTCGCTGGTCAAACAATGGCGATGACGCTTTATAATAGCGTTTTTCGAGCCTCATCGTTGTTATTGCATTGATTTTGAACGTACGCTTGCATATCTTCAACGGAATGGAGAGACGGCAGCCATATTAAATCTTGTGTTGAGTAAGTATTTGAGTTTGAATTGTGTGAAATAGATTTGTGGATTGAAGTGTGTTTGTATTGTGTATTTATAATGGTTAATTTTTTTATTTTTTATTTATTTTTTTTTAACCGTTGTTAAAACGGTAATATTTTGAAACAAAAGTTTATAGATCGCCCTCGCACCAACCTGGAAGAAGTTTGGGCGATCGATCGCCTTCCACAGAAGACGATCGACATGCAATCGATCGCTTGGAGCCTCGATCGATAGACGATTTCGTCTACTGCATTAAGCCTAAGTCTTGTCGTGACACCTAGTGCTCTAATTCCTCAAAAGATAGCGAAAGACAACCTGTTTGTCTACACGTGGGTCTTTTCAACTGGACTAGTTTATCTCTACTCTCAACCACTAACTTCCCCATCATGGCATTTTTAAGTTGCAAGTTGCAACACTTTCTACAATTGTTTGACATAACAGTTTACTAATGTACATGCAATGTGTATCCAATCATATCTTAATTATTTGTAATCTATCTAAATTTAATTCGGTTAAACCGAAGAGAAAACTAAATATGTATCTGGTTGTATAGGATTTCATATGTAGAGCAGTAGAGGCTTAATTTGTGGCACACGCAGCTTTTGTTTACGTACTATCATAGATATCGTTGTATAGTCCTCTAGAGTCCAGGAGTCGAGCCAAACTCATATGCTTAACTCGATAGCTTGACAAGTCTCAACGATGCAGGCTCGACGAGGATGATTCAATCAACTCGAACTCTTCTAGAAGAACTCGTATCTCAAGATAAAAATTGTTTATTTTGGAGTATAAAGAAACTTAAATCAAACACATATGTATTTAGTATCGTGCTTAGGGAGAACAGTACGAACATATCGAGATGCAAAGGTAGAATGTAGCGAATCATCGGAAACTGAATGGATGGTCTTTGAAAGAACCATGTTGTCATGAATTTAGTATCGTATAATGTATATAAAAAGTGAAAGTGACTGATGCACGAGCGAAATGTATTCCATCGATTCATTGATAATGATATCAAAGTAAGACTAGATCTTTCAATTAAAGTAATGACAATTACATACCTTATTGTAATTACCATAAATTATTTGATTCGTCCATAGTTAAAAAACTTTTAAGTACCCAACCTTGTACACAACAGATGAAAAAATACATAAGAGATTTTACAATTGAGTAACAAAATCACCACCTAAGTGTGTAAGGTGGGATTGAGCCCCTAACCTTTTTTTTCGAAAGATATCATCCATCAATATGATAACTCGCACTCTCACAGATTAAGTCGATTCGATTCTTACCGCCTGAAGCAACGATAGCAAACTCCAAGTCGTCATTGCTGGAAAATAGTATCAAATCATTGTTTTCATCCCAGTATTTGAGACGAATCATTTGCCTCTCCAACTTGAACCTTTTTGCCACTTCTTTTTTCAGCTTCGACAGTCCCTTTGAAATAGGGAACCAGAACCCTTTGCTATCTTCTCCATAAGTTGCCTTCAGATACACCATCTTCTTTGAGCCTCTTTTACGTTTTCTGCCTATGCTGGTGGATGAGCATTCGTCTGGGACATCGGTACTAGCAATATCTGGTACATCACTAAAGGTATCCATAATATGAGGTTCTATGTTCACACAAAGATCCATAGGTGGTCCAACTACTTCTATGGATGATTTGTCACCTATTTCAAATCGAGAAGCAACCCCAAAATATTGCTTCAACAGTTGGACCAAATTCAATACGTGTTTGATATCTTTCACCCGGGAAGGGAGAAAAAACTCTAACACATAGTCATAGTTGCTTTCGACAGTATGCAAATTGATTGCAAAACAGCTGGTTAACCTATGCATGCGTGCAAAGTGGACCAAAGGGTACTCTTCTTCACTGAGTTTGGTCACATCTCCACAAAAACATGAACCACCGGATAACAAAGCTCGACCAACAGGGCTATGAGACTTGTCCAAGAGCTGTTTCCTACATGCTTGCCGAAAAGGCCACAAGCCCAAGTCTTTAACATAATATGGTAAAATAGCCGTTGACATGCAGACTTTTCCAAGGCATTTAGTATCGAAGCTGTCACATCTTTTCCTTAAAGTTTGTTCATGGGAAGAGAACGTATTGAGTGGCGACATAGCCCATGTTTGAGCTAGAGGTATATTTTGAGTATCACACACAACTTTCATGATACTGAATATATCATCCAACTCATTCTTTCCAGATTCAAAGGGCACCTGCATATAAAAGAGATCTCTCACATAAGAATTTCAAGCAAAACAAGATTTATTTTATAAAAAATAAATCCAAAAAATCAGGAGTAAAAGTTTAGATTATATAAAAAAACAACTCACATTTGAGGGACCATATGATCTTTTCAGGCATGTCAGATCCTGGGTCTACAAGTCGAAATAATTTTGGAAATTAGTAGCTACCAAAGATATTGTAAACTACTCGTAGAACAATACAATACCCAACATGTTTGATCATTAGCAAATTGAAAAGATTATAACCTTTAAAGCCTTCTCAAATTGTCGAACCTCGTAAGCAAAACTGGGATATTTTGAATAGGTCAACAGTTCAAGCACACCAACACATGACCTTGTAGATGTATCCAAAACTGGTAAAGCCAGATATCCATGGAGATTGCAGCGAATTGCGCTATCTTTTTGGGGAAATTGTTTTAGCGAGTAATTAGCCACATCTGAAGTCCATTCCGGCAGTTGTCGCCTAAACACTCGAGCAGGAGGACTAAGCTCTTCATCTTCATGATCCTTATCAACAACATAAGAATTGCGCTCAGAGTCCTTCCGATAGGAATTTAATTCTTCAGTAATAGCGCCAAGACCGTATGGTTGATCTATAGTTGTAAGTACTTGGTGCTTCCCAACAACATGAGCAGGTGACCAAAATTGAACAATAACACGTTGTTCACGGAAAGTTAACTGCTTTAGTGCAGCTATAATCATCATCTTATGCGGGTAACCTAAGGTTTAGACAAACGGTGAACCACATGATCAGAATTACATTTCTTATAGTAAAAACAAAATTACATGACTAGAAAATAAAATTAGTAAGCAAACATACAGCTAGTGGTTGCAGATTGAGACGAATCAGATTGGGAAATTTCATCAGCTTTTTTAGAAACCCAAAGTCGCCCCAGAAATTTCGCGTCCCCGGAAAATGCCACTGAAGGGTTCTCTAAAGAGATATTCTTACTCAACATATCATTATTCAAAACCATTTCAGAACCAGAACAAGAACCAAAAACCTATACCTAAACCTGAATATTTTTTTTCTTATTTAAAGATTCAACAGACTAAAGATGTGAAAACAAGTCCAAAGAAGAAAGAAAGCATATGTGAGAGTGAGACTATTATGAATGTATTTCAAGGCACTCTTATTAATATAGGAAGAGATGGACCACTCATGATCCAACCAACGGTTCACGAGAGTTTTGAACTGGCTACTGGAGGTCAACAATTTTTCTCGTTCACATTTGAAAGTTTAATACGGATCATTTAATTAGGTTATTAACTATTATGACGTCATTAGTGACGTTAATTATTTACCTATATGGCTATATACATTTTCCATGAAATTGTGGTGTCAACCTCTTGTCCATTACACCTTTTCGATTACACCTCTTGTCCATTACACCTACACCTCAAAAATAACGTCAGACTAAATTGTCTACCTGCTAAAGCTCCTTGTCTCATCAGATATCCTTTTCCCGCTAGTTCTTGGTTGAAGCTGAAGCTCCACTTGCAAGGGTAACAATAAAAGTAGCATGTTATATTTTGGTATTTATGATATGACTAGGAAGGCCTTTGGCCATGCTACGCGAGGCCCGAGATGAGTCGATGTTTCCTTATGAGTATCTTTATTGAAACTGATTTGTAAAAAGTAATAGAGATAAATCATCAATAGTTACCTAAGGTCTTTGGTCTAGTGTAATGTGAGTTGCCCATTAATTTGCAGATTGCTTGAAGTATTTGTGAGATACATTGTAAGATAAGTGGTATATGGTGTGAGAAAAATTGGCGTTAAAAAAAAATCATTAATAGTTATGTTTTTCTTAAATCGTGTGTTTTTTGTCAAGTGAAAATTATTTTAAAAAGAAGGAAGTACGAAAAACTGGCCAAGAAATTCACAAGTCATTTGCAAAGCATTTGGTAGTTCGCAAGTCACTTATGAAGTTCTCAATTAAATAAAGAACAAGTGTAATTCGCAAGTCATGCACTTATTAGAGAGCTAGGTGCATGGGGGTGTAAATAACTGTTATTGGGTTGTTACTTTAGCAATACCCAATAACACCAATATAACTAAAACACCATCTACAACTATAACTGTTTAAGGCGCAAATGGGTTGATGATGGGACGCATGGCGCCGCAATAGCACCAACCATGGTGTTGTATGGCATGTTGTTGAGTCTTTACACCGTGCACTCTTAACCCAACACTTCTAAATCCTGCACTCAAAAGGATATTAGTGTGGCTGATAAAAGGAGAGACGCTACTCTTGCTCTTCTCAGAATGTATGTTGTGAGTTCTCGGTTAAATTGGTTTGAAACTACATTGATGACATCCTCCTTCCTAAAGAGCCCATTCAGACTCGTTGGGTTAAAGTTGTGCCTATAAAGTTGAATATTATGGTTTGGAGAGTTTGGTTTGATAGTTTTCCTACTCGCTTTAATCTCTCGTCAAGAGGTTTGGAGATTCCTTCTCTTTCATGCCCATTATGTAATGTGTCGGTAAAATCTATTTCACATCTTTTCTTCTCATGTTTCTTGGCTCGCCGGTCATGGAACAAAGTGTTTTGTTGATGGGATATAGATGCTTCAGTTTTTTTTCGTATGATGAATGGCTCACTTGGCTCAAAAACATTCGGATGCCGAAAGGTTTAAAAGATATTGTTGAAGGTGTTTGTTACGTGATGTGGAGTCTTATGGCGCTTTAAAAACTAAACCTTGTTTAGTAACGCTCTTTCTAGACGGGACATTGTCTTTGATGATATTCTTCACTTGTCTCATATGTAATGCTCAAGTTGTTGTACTTTTAGTTTAGATTGGGTGACTTGGATGAAAAATCCTAAATGTTAGCTAATCTATTCATATTCGTTTGTATATGCCGGTTCGCTTTTGGGGATGCACATGGTCTCTTAGGGAGTGAAAACCGAAAAGATCAATAAACCAAAACCAAACCGAACCAAACCGAAAATAACGAACCAACTAATAACCGAATCAATTTGCTAAAACCGAACCAAACCGAATTATTAATTCGGTTCTCTAGGTTTGGTGAGCGGTTGAACCGAAAACCGAATTCATATAATATATATATTTTTATATATTTATATATTTTACATATTTATATATAAATAAATACTATTAAAAGGTTATCATAATATAATAAAATACTTTCTATGCTTGAAATATATTTTTTCTAAATATCTATCTAATTATTAAATTTTTTAAAAAATTGAATATTCGGTCAACCCGAAAACCAACCGAATTAATTCAGAATCCAACCAAAACCGAATTTGATTTGGTTCGTTGGTTTCTGATCACCAAAAAATATTTTAACCGAATTAACCGAACCGAACAACCCGATGACCGAACCAATCAACACTCCTAGTATCTCTTTCTAATTGGACTACTTATTTTAAAGGTAGTGTATATGCCGGTTGGCTTTTGGGATGCACGTGGTCCCTTTCTAATTGGACTACTTATTTAAAAGGTTGCTAGAAAACAAAAGTATATTACGAGTACAATCCGTGTCTCTTTTTAGTTGTTTTTAAGAATTTAAGTAGTAGTAACACCTACCTTAAAAACCAAAAACCGAATTATACTATTCGTTTTGGTTCATCAAAAATTGAATAAAGTTTTTAAAAGCCGTTGATAACAATAATGATGGTTGATTCGATGAATGTGTTTGTGAAAGATATCGAATAGGCCATATACCCGTGTGGGTGACGAGGTGACGGGGGGCTGGAGGAGACGTCGAGAGAGACGCGCCAAGAGAGGAATTGAACTCGAATATTTATATTGATTTCTTTAAGTTTGATTCTTCAAAGACAGTTGTGAATTTAAATGATTAATAATTACACTTAAAATATATAGTAAATTACGTATTCATTGTTGAATCATTATCAACCTAACACAACTTAGCAATCCATCCTGTGGTAATAAAAACATAAGAAAACCCCATGAAAACCAAATAGTTAGGACTCTTGTTTTCATACGAGATAAATATGCATGCTATACAATGATACCACAAAAATAATGTGTTGTGTTAAGAAAACTTCTTGGTGCACATGTGGACAAGGGCTAAGCCAGAAATGTTTTAAGAAAAGGAAAAAATAATTTCATTGTTAGCTTAAAAATAGAAGAGAGAGAAAAAACCGACAAGCGCATTAGTGAACTTAAAGTTATATAAATCAAGTAATAAGATTGTTTAAAGTAAAGTAAATAAATTGCCAACACTAAACAAAGAGTTAATACTCTATTTCAACTTTAGGTCAAAAAGCTATAAAAAAATTAAAAAATAAATAAATAAATAAATAATGTGCAAGCTAAAAATGAAAAAATTATGTGTGACACACCATATCTTAGTTATTTAACAAAAGTTGAGAAAAAAATTACAAACAAGAATCTTGACAGGTAAACAAGAAAAGGACATTATTCATTTAATTTTGGTCACTGCACGTGGCTACTATTAAATTTTTTTTTTGCAAAGATGGTCTTTAAAGTAGTTTAAGTGTGTAAAAAATACATCACGACAAAAGGTATTGCAAAAACGACATTAATGTTTCATATTTTTGCAAAAAAGCCACCGATATCTACTTTCTGCTAACCTTCGTTATGTTTCTCGTTAAGTGCCTTGTCACTGAGGGCATGATTGTCATTTCACTGTTCATATTGATGCCAAATTTGTGATATAAATGCGACATGACCTCAATAGCTAAATTTGCAAAGTCAGTTATCATGTTTGCATATTAAATTGTCAAAGTCTTCCGTCGTTACATACACACACAAACAGAAACACACACACCCTTAACAAAAAAATTATCATTTCCTTAATCAGTAACATGTCTCGATGTCTTGATCTCGTGCTTGCCTGTAACTCATTTGTCATATCGGAAATGATGCTAGCCCATTACTAGCGAGAGGTTGGGGAAGACATTCAGCCTGCGCTCGAATTGATGAATAGGTGCCGAAAGCTTTCTAATATGATCAAAATTAGGGGGGACTTGATTGTTGAGCTCCAAAACTTAAGTGGTTCGAGAGTTGCAAGGTCCAATGTGAACAAGCTTAGGAGGATTTAGAAAGCTGATATGCGAAGGATAAGGGGGTTGATGAGGATGCTAAAGCAAACTAACGACATCATTGTTTCCAAGATTGAGTTTGCTGTGAGGCAAACGTACATGTGAGGGGGTTGGGGACTGGAGGCGGGGATGGTTTCTTTTTTTGTTTATGATGAATGTAGGTAGAAGGGGGTTGGAGACTTGTGGTTTCTTTTGTTGTTCTTGCTTCCCATGTTCAATGTAGATGTAGGTGTAGATGTAGATAGGTGTTGTGGTTTCCCTATCGTAAGCTTGTACATGTATGGTACTGTGGTTGATGAATGGAAGTGGTCGTTTGATCCCAATTTTGTTTGTATACAGTGTTCGATTCGTATCACAAACACAAACATAAAAATGACATTATTCTAACCATAAAACACAAGCACAAACTTGTAAATGCTATTAATCGAACCATAAAACACAAACACAAACACCAACACAAACATATTATGCATAAGAAACTGGATGCAATAGCAGAGTATTGATACGAGTGAACCATCACTAAAGATTAACCCATATGTAATACTTCAAGTTACATAAGATCGTTCGGCATGTACCAAAAAGATGAACCCATCACAATACCTCCAAGTTACATACGTAATATACAACAAAATTAAAACTGTTTTTGTTTCTACACATTACATAATCCCAAAAGATTAACCCATTTGTCAAGCTTCAAAAGCTTCTACTATACTTGCATAATCAAAATATGCAATGTAATGAGGTTAGCATAATATCCAAAAAGTGTAGACTCACCTAGTTAAAATAACACCACTATGTTTCCCATTGATCTTGGTGCGCTTAGACCCAGTACACAATTAGTGATTTTAACATCACTTCTTGGTCTCAAAAAACACGCACCCCTTGCTCCCACGTTCATTGAACCAACACCTGCTGTCTTCTTCATAGAACCACCCTCTCTAATGACAATACCAGGCGGTTTGTTCCTGTTAAAAGCAACATCCTCATCAACCATTTTTCCTTTTTCCCTTATCCATAAACCTCTTCACCATCTTGTTATTCTTCCCAAATTCAAAGATCAACATCACCCACATCGGTACTTTTCAAGTGTATACTTCTCTCCTTAGTTGAAGTACTAGTCCTAAAAGGAGTTGAAGTACTAGTCTTAAAAGGAGTTAAAGTACTAGAGCACCGCAAGCTAGCATCTTCTTCTACCTATCCGACAACCTCCCTACCTTTACCCTCTAAATCAATGTTTTTTTTAATAGTATTAAGATAACCTCTGTTTTTTGTGAGCATCAAAAAAATCTACATAACCATTCCGACAACCTAATTCCAACAATGTATGCACATCATTGTCAGTGTGAATCAACTTCAAACCTTCTTCTAATGATTTGCCAGACAAACAAAAGAACAATGCCCATTTTTCTTCCCTAATGCGTGCTAACATATGATCCAGACCAGTAGTAAAGATAGGTCTGTCATGGACAAAGGCATGAAGTTTAGAAACAGAGTCTTGTACATACCTCAATGGACAAAATTCAAAGAATCCATTATTGTGCATGCTGAACACAATTTCATCCTGATAAGAAATTAAACCTGCCACCGTTTAAATTCAACGTCAATAGTCAATTAAAGTAACACACTATTCACATTTATCATTTGAATTCAAACATCAAGTCTAAAGAGCTACTACAGCTGCTACAATAAAAAGTTATGCAGACAAGTGCAGACTCAAGTATACAGGCTCAAGTGAAGCAGTGTAATGTAGTGTTATATGTGACAACTCGTAATTTCAAGTCATTTCTCAAATTTACTATTCATCTCGGGAATTTACTATTCATCGGTTACTATTCATCATTTTACTATTCATCGTTTTTTAAGTCGATTTGATATTCTGAGAACGTATTTCAAAATTTTACTATTCACGAAACACTATTCATTCTCGGAGAAAAATCACTATTCATCATTTAACGTAAACTAGGTTTACGTGTATCAAATTCGCGTAACCGTAAGGGTTTAGCTGCGAATTCATGAAAAATCATTGAGGACATTTCATATATAGACTAGATTTAGTCTACATATCATCAGCAGCATCATCATCATATTAGTTCATGCATGATTTTGCATATTTCATTAAACGTATATTTTCTATTAATTAAACGCTATCGCATAATCATTTATTTTGAATATTTGATCCAACACTTTCAAAAATTATCCTGATATATTTTTATACTCATTTTAAGACTATAAAAATTATAATATTAGTTTATCCGGTGTTTTAAATTTATTTTGTATATAAATTGTTATATATATATATATATATATATATATATATATATATATATATATATATATATATATATATATATATATATATATATATATATATATATATATATTTACGACGGTTTTCGTAAATACTACTCGATAATTATTTATTCACTAAATTCTTGTAAGAAATGTATTTGTATAATTTTTATGACTTTGATATATTTTATTTTGTTTCGTAAAAATCGATTTCTAGCCAACGCTACACTAAATAATTACTTTACTTATCAAATATACACTACAACTATCATAAACTACAATTACTTAATAAAATTCACCACCGTTTTCTTTCTTTTTACCCATTGTCGACCAAAACTATGACTCAACATAGATTTCACATAAAAATCTTTACTAGCTTTACCACATATACCATTATAGGCTTACACATATATTGTTTTTAATTATATACAAACATATACACATACTACACTTTTATTCAAGGTGAAAAAAAACCTCTCCACTCTTCTCACCATATTCGGCCAAGGAAGAAAAAAAGGGAAGAAGCACAAGTTTTTGCAAGATCAAGTAATTTCTACAAACGCTAGTATACTCTTTTGAGGGTTTTGCAATAAAAACCTATTGTATTTAGGAAAAACCTTGTTCCATAAACCTCATCATCATACTAGTAAGCATTTCATGATCATTTTTAATCTTTCATATCCATACTTTGGTTATTTTTATTATGCTTGAAAGAAAACATGCAAGTTATATGAGTATCTATACCACTTTTAATGTTTTTAGTACTTATAATTAGTATATATCAACCTATAATTAATCCCTTGAAACATATCATTTTTTATGATGTTTAGGAACCCATGACGCCCTAAGAAGGTGTATGGTAGGTTTAGAATAGATTTGGTGTTGATTTGAAGTGGTTAGATTAAGTATTACGCAAGAAAAATCACTTTCGACAAACTAAAAACATGGTCTGATCATTTTTGTGAAATCTGAAAATTTCGACAGTTTATAAATTATTTTGGGCTAGATATTCAGAAAATATACTTTAAAATGAAACCGTGGTCGCTTGAACGGGTTAAAACGGATTTATAACGAAGAAGTTATGATATTTTAAAGTTTAACGACGAAAACTATATTTTCCGAAAAAACAGCATGCTGTCCAGATTTTTAAGGGTAAAAAATGAGTCTTAGGCGTTATCTAAATGAGTCGATTTATCAAAAATATATTAGTATACTTTAACACGAGGCTAAGGACATATAAAACGTAGAAAACGGACTTATAACGACTAAATTACAGGCGTTTAAATAAGGTTGTCGTAACTACTTTCACAAGTATAACACATATATATTTTCTAATAGCCAAACTAGTTGTCGCTAGTGACCATGTTGAGAGTCGTTTTTCACATCGATAGAATACTTTTTAGAAAACGATGTCTTCTAGTAAAAGTAAGTTCACCTAGCCTATTTTCTAAAATGTTCAACCATTCGTCAAACGGAGTTGTAACGAATAAAATACGGTCACTTAAACTCTGCCGAAAACTACCTTTAAACAATATTTTTGGTACAAGTACCCTACTTCACCTTTGTTTTTCTCCATGATTGATACCTCTATTATAAAAATTTAAAAGCTAAGACTTTGAGATAATGCTACAAGCTTTCCAAAACCGTTGAGTTTGTTTCCTAACACTCGATATTCACTATTTTACGACTAGCTTTTCAAGGCCATTTAGTCACTTTCATGAATTGTCAAATTATATTGTTTTACGACGAAAAACTATAATTTCTTAATAAATCACTAAATGACTATCGTAGGATATCATTTCAACGTAAGTACTTGTAAAGTAATTTATAACTTGACAATACGTTATAAACTTATTTTTCGACGATAAACTTTATTTTCAAATATGCACAAGTGGTATAGATATCATATGAGTTGCATGCAAAACATAACATCATGACTTATATTAGATCATATCATTCATCATAGGTTGCAGTTAGAGATTGCACCTCATTTCAGTGTATCCACTTTTGTCATCATAATCATTGCATCAGGTGAGTTCATAGCCCCACTTTCTATTACTTAATTGTTTTACAAACTCTTGGGGGAGATACATGCTACATTTTTAATCGAACACAAATGCTTTGAACTGTATGTTATATCCAAATGCTTTATCGTCACTAAGTATTCTATTGCCATGTTTGAATTCCCTACATCATGCACCATTAGTCACTTGCGAGTGAGCCTGAATATTGTGAATAGGCCTATTGGAATTAACACTCCCGTTCTTATTGACTCAGTTAGGGGAAATCGAACGCACTATATTTGAATCAATAAAGTAAATTGGCAAGTTTACTTTCTAGGGCTGCGATGAAACGATTTTACCAATTTCTATTGGTACGAGGTTTACGCTTTGGTTGTCATGAACTTAGTGAAATAAATGTTGTTTTGTTTTCAACAATGAGTGTGAAACAACATAACTCACACTACGAATATTGTGTTCAAACGACTTAATTAAACCTATGGATTTCACTCAACCTTTGTGTTGACTGTTTTAAGCATGTTTTATCTCAGGTATTAGCATATCATCATGGCTTGCATGGAGTCGCTGAGTTGACGCGTCTCACATATATTTTATGCACTTAACTATCGTTTGATTGTAACAAATTCATTTTGGTACTTTGGAAATCTTTTGGGACCTATGCTTTGTAAACTCTGATTATTTTACTAAATCAAACGATGTATTTTCCAAATGACACTTTAGGTCGTTCGATATAACTGTAACTGTGATGCTATGACAGTCATCCCCTAGGTATTTCATTCTGCTGCAAAACAGGTAATTTGGGGGTGTGACATTATATATCTCACCACATTGTACAAGACATCAATCCTACTTACTGAAGATGCAAAACTATTGATTATGTATCTTGTATAGTTGTAGTTTCGCTAATAATTCAATGTGACAACTTAGTTAGTATAGCAGTACAACTGCTACGCTAAACAATCGTACATTTGCCATTCTAATGGCTTACTTAGAACCATAATACTTTGTTTATCCTAAACCAATCAGTGCACTCAGTCATGACACTCAATATCAGCATAAAACAGTCTATCAAAAAGATCAAAACATCCAACATAAGAAATTAAAATGACACATAAATGAAGTATAATACATGAACATACCCTCCCTCTTCCTCCCACTCCCAACAGGCCTTCCCCTATTCATTTTTTGTGTCATTGTACTCGGATTATCACCCCCTCCATCTTTCTCCCACTCCCAACAGGCCTTCCCCACTTTTTTATGACATTGTACTCGGATTATGGATTGGTACAAAAAAAGTTACCTTTTTTTCTGGGCCTTCCTCTCCCTCTTTTTGTCTCTGCAACTACTTTATATTCGGTTTCGCTACCACTTCCAATGGTAGCAATAGATATCGCACCACTACCACAAGATGTTAAACGAATGAGTTGAGATGATATGGTTATAAACGAGATGTTACACGAATGAGTCGAGATGATATAGTAATACATGAGATGTTAAACGAATTAGTCGAGATGATATGGTTATACCTGAGATGGCAAACGAATGAGTCGAGATGATATGGTTATACACAAGATGTTAAACGAATGAGTCGAGATGATATGGTTATACACGAGATGTTAAACGAATGAGTCGAGATGATATGGTAATACATGAGATGTTAAACGAATTAGTCGAGATGATATAGTTATACTTGAGATGTTAAACGAATGAGTCGAGATGATATGGTTATACACAAGATGTTGAACGAATGAGTCGAGATGATATGGTTATACACGAGATGTTAAACGAATGAGTCGAGATGATATGGTTATACATGAGATGTTAAACGAATGAGTCGAGGTGCTAGGTGCTATGGTTAAAATTGTGATAAAAACTGGTCTCTCAACTTCCCTCCAAAAACACTGGCGCCAAAATTTTCCACCAAAAATATGGCGCCAAAACTTCTCATAAAAAAAATGGCGCCAAAACTTCCCACCAACCTGACAAACACATTATATAGTCCTTTTATTTTCACACGAATTTTACAACCTCTTATCCTCAAAACCACTCAACCTCACAACCTCTTATCTTTACACAAATTTCAAAACCTGAGATGGAGCCATATAATCCTTTTATGTGTTCTTGTGGAACAGGAAATATAAAACTAAGAACATCACATACAGAAACTTCATCTGGATGACAATATTATGCATGTCCTCTGTCGAAGGTGAACAATCATACATTTCTTATTTATGTAAATATACAAATAATTGGGTTGTAATCTCTTATAATTTTCTTATTATGTAACAGCCAGACAAAAAGATCATGGGTGCGGATATTTTATATGGAAGAGTCAATTTGACGAGTACTTAAGAATAATCTCTTCTGCTTCAACATCTCAAGGTTCGGATCCGCACCAACAGAGTGCTCAAGCTGTAATGCCAAAGATCTTAGGATAAACATGCTGGAATCATAAAAACAGGTGCTAGAGACAAGAATAAGGATGTTGGAGGCAAGACTTGAAATGGCAAGGATTCCTGACGACCACGCATGTCAGTCGGATGCATTATTTCGTGAGCTGTTAGGTGACATATAAAATCTTCGTATGTAGTAGTAGTAGTAGTTGTTGTTGTTCTTGTAGTAGTAGTTGTTGTTGTTGTTGATGATGATGATGATGTTGTTGTTGTTGGAGTAATACGTATGTTTAACTAATTCGTATGTATCTTTCAAGTATTTTTATAAATCAAAGCACATGCTGGATTTGTAAAGTTGACCATGTTTTTAGTTAACCAGATTATGGTGTCCAAACACCCATTTTCCAATACTAAATTACATATGCTTAAAGAATGAAACTGAAGAAATAATATCACAATTAACAAACACGAATTAAGAACCATATTAATTCATCATAAATTCCGGCGCCATACGTATTAAGAACATCATTAAAGAGATATATCGACGATAAAACCATTGTCCACTCTTGTTCCGGCGTGTAATCAGCCATTGTTATGTGTATTGACGATCGGGTTACTTGTGTTTTGCCGGGATATATAACTAAAACTTTGGCAGGATAAAGTTGCAATTTGGCGGGAAAATTTTGGCGAGAAAATATTGGCGGAAAACTATTTGGCGGGATAACTCGACAAGTAAACGAAACAACTCAAACGAAGCAACTCGAATGACACAACTGTTACCGCCTCAATTATTTTTTTACCTTTTATGGTTTGGATTTTGGCGGGATTTTTTCTTACTTTTTAATCCAAAATAATTTTTTAGCACCAATTGTTACCGCCTCAAATTAAAAATGTTGGATTAATGATTTTTTATATTAGTTGTGTGATAAATATTAATAGTTGGACTAAGAAATACATAAATTCATATTTTTGTAAATATTACTTTTGCCGGGGACATGTCTCCGGGGAAAGTTTTGGAGGGAATAAAGGCGGGAACAATTAGCAGGCTTTGACTTTGGTCAAATTTTTGGTAAAAATTGAATAGACTTTTCGGCGGGGACATGTCCCCGACGAAAGTCTTCGTTGAATTTTTACTAACTGGTCAAATTTTGGCAAAAATGAAATAGACTTTCGGCGGGGACATGTTTCTGGCGAAAGTTTTCGTTGAATTTTTACTAACCGGTCAGCGTATTCGTGTGTCACGTCAGATTTATTTTTGTCGTTTAGCGATTTTCGCCGGAGACAATACGTCCCCAGCGAAAGTCTCCTCGCCGTCAACCTTATTGTTGCAGTGTGTTGCTTGCCTTCGAAGTTCGAATTCTTAAAGGGTAAATGACA
Organism: Chrysanthemum makinoi; assembly: GCA_910596185.1. Classification (NCBI taxonomy): domain Eukaryota; kingdom Viridiplantae; phylum Streptophyta; class Magnoliopsida; order Asterales; family Asteraceae; genus Chrysanthemum; species Chrysanthemum makinoi. The sequence goes on from OU343224.1 coordinate 136,913,840, forward strand.
AAACATCTTCTTAACGTTAGACGTGCATAATCATTTTTTTTTACAATGCAATTTGATCCTCGGATGCAATCACCTAACACATTAATACGACAAAAGGGATCGGATGATGTTTATGACTTTATGCGTTTTTGCCCTTCATGAATACAACAACAACAACAACAACAATTCAAATGATGAATGAACCTCAATGGCTTGGTCATGGGACTTGGAACAAAATGTAAGTGGTACAGTTCATCCTACCCCTATGCATCCATGGACATAAACCCGTGTGTAGAGATTCTTATATATCATGAGTTGTTGACCTCCTATTAGTGCATGTTATGATTTTGAGTCGATCGATTGATTAAGGATCGGAAGATTTTATAGCTTTTATACGAATTAGAAACAATAGAATAGATTGCAAAAGCGTAGTAAAGCAAGCAAGCAAAGGGCATACAGAAAAAGAACCACGATAAGCACAACTAAAATAAGCTAATAGTCCAATTCCATGCCAACTTGGAGTAAATGAAATGAATTACCATTTCAAAGCCTATGAAGGAACAGACACCAAGACTTTAGACCACCACTTACAATTTAAGTGGGGCAACAACAGAGCAAGCAAAGAAGCACACGAGGCATAAAGCTAAAGTAAAAACACAAAGATTTAGCACCAAAACCAAAAAAGTCAATTGGTTGGACAAAGTAGGCAAAACCTAAGGGAGCAACCAACTTTAGATATTTATTTTCCAAGCAACGCAAAACTTCCCTGGATTTTATATTCATTGACTGGATCGACTACGGCAAAACAAAATGAGTAAAACATACACGTATGGGAACTTACAAAAGGGGCACCTAAAAGCCAAGCACCTAGCACCACTACCTGCAGATAATTGTGGATATAATCAGCCAAGCACCTAGCACCACATAATATGTAGAATCCTAATTCTATCCCTCCATCCCTTCCTATCGAGATCATGTCCTGGTCAAACTAAGCTCCATCATGTCAAGCTTAAGTCTATCCTCTCAAGTATTGGTTGAACTTGACTTCACGCCGATCAACATGACAAATAATCGTGGCCTCACTAATTCGACATGTCCGAACACACCGTCAATATATCTTCTCATAATGTTTTCGAAACAATATTCCCGTACCTCAAGTTTTGCATGCAGGTTTCGAGATCATGGGAAGTGGTTTTACCACAAGTCCAATCTTAGCAGTGTTCGCCAACTCCTATAGTGGATGTCATAGACATGTGCCTTTAATATGGCCAACATTCATGGATTACACCAACTTCGATAGCCGGCCTAATAAACGCCATTTCCTTCAGGATAGTAACCTAATAACCTGACCATTTCCCTAAATATACACAATGCGATGTCTCGTCGCCCTCCATCTGAGAACTCTATATTTACATGAAGGTAGTACGTTATCAACCTACATCTATCCTCTTTAGTTACCAAAAACAAAGATTTATGTATTAGTATCAACAGATTAACTTTTTTACCCTGTGTATCTAGGAAAAGATAACTCCTTGGTGAATCGATTCATTGGTGATCCACTTCTATGATTTATCCAATACAATTTGTTCATGGTAGCTGTGGCCTGCTCTAATCCTGCCCAAAATCAGCAATATACTATACAAGCTCTCGACACATATAAGTTTCTATGACATATAGAAATTAAGGCTAGGAGCATACAAACACACATAATTACATAAGTAACCATATCTACACAATCCATAAAATTCCCACCAACACAATGTCATCAAAGAAAGATCATGTTCCAGGATGGTAGCCCTTTAGATAACTCGCAACTAGAACTCAACAGGTAGCTAATGGGCCGGGGATCCACATTGTGTGCGATGCCCAACTTCCACAGAAAATCATCTGAGGTCCCCACATAAAAAGAGGACCGTAATGTAAGTCTTAGCACATGTCCCTAATACACTCACGAGTATCTATTTGTTCCTCTATCGATATTACTGCAAGTTTTAAAATCAACTCAGTTACGCTATTCAGTAAGCCTTTTCAAGATCAATGGCCATATGTAAGTTTTCCTTTGTCTTTCTATACTTCTCCATGAGACTTCAGAAGGTGAATAGCAGCATGTGGATTCTCAATCACACTGGTGGAGGACCTTCCAGAGCAAGTAGTTTTAAAACCAAATTGGTTCTCGACACCCTCGTCTCTGAATCTTAACTATCTCTCAATAACTCGGATCTGTCAGCAATCAAAGCTTCATGAACATTTAATGCCCTATAAGTTTGATCCTACAGACAAATCCATAGATGATGGATACATCTCCGAGTACTTATTCAGATGGGGATGACTTCAATTTTCTGTTTCAAAGTCTCCATTCTTCACCACATCTTTAACAAGTTATCCACCGGAAGAAAAAACTCTAGATAAATCTTGTTGAAGAGGATGCAAGGAAACTGCAACAGCTTAATGTAACCCCCTATCTACCGCACACATGAGGATACTCCAAGCTTCATTGAATTCGGTTACATCTCTACAAAAATATTGGACAATGCCCTCCCAACAATCCCCTCCGACTTGTACATGTGTCGCTTTGTACATTTTCATAAAATTCCCATCTTTAGTGCTATCTTCACTCTTGACTAACTCGAATAAGCAAAGCAACCGTGGACATGCAGACCTGGCTAAGGTTCTTTTGTTCCCCTACTACAACTCTCCTTTATACTATCATTGAAACAAAACTAGTGTATGGGGAAGTACAGCCCATCTCTTAGCAAGAGGTAAATTGTGTATGTCCACACACTTGTCAAAATACAATGGATTTTCCGTCCTCCTCGGGAACATCTGTTTAAAAGATATACTTTACGCATCCTAAGTCCAAAGAAAAACAAGATTTTAGCGATGCACTAAAATGTTAAACTTTAGCGAGAATTCAGATTATAGATCCTCAAGTCCCAACTTTATGAAGCAGACGAACAAATGCTCGTGGACTTGTCAGCTACTTTATACCTTTCTGCAAGATTACAACAATTTTGAAATGAGCAGCAATGAAAGAAAAAACCTAGAGTTCATGAATGAACTTTAAATTCTAAATAGAAGATGACTTTTAGATGAACCTCAATGGCTTGTCACTTGTGGACTTGATTAACCAAAACATAATGGCATATGTTTGGAAGATACCATTTCAGTGAGCTCACGTATGCACACCATGGACATGTTTCATGGACAATATAACAGTAAAGATAATCTTATATATCATGAGTTGCAACGGTTGCTAAGCCGTTGTGGAAAATCTTATTAGTTTATTCATGTTATATCAGATTTTGAGTCGATCGATTCGAGCTGGAGAACTAGAGTATTCTTCTATGTCCCATTTTCATCGCTTTCCACATAAAATGCATTATGCTCAGAGAAACAATAGAATGATGATTGAATACCACATCCACAAATGGTTTTTCCAGATAGTATCCCAATCCATCACGAGGCGACTCAAAAATAACATGAAATAAACCAAGGACATGTTTCTCATAGGACAACTATACATACTTCATGTCCATGGACCTTTATTTCCACCTGTGCCTTACTTGGAGTAACATGAATTACCATTTCAAAAGTGCAAGCTATCTGCAGGAGACAATGGAGGTGTTGGTGACGTTCTACTTTAGACCACCGGTTTACACTTACATATATTTCATGTGTAAGCCTCTCATAAGAAACTACGAACAATTTTCAGCACTCCCACAAAAAAATTTAACTGCTCCAGGAAAGTCCACCAGGCCATTAAGCTCTGGATTTCTATTTACTGTTCCAAGCCTGTGGACAACAATGAACAAAGACGTTATAAAAGTCCCCATTATTAAAAGTCTAATTGTTTATAAAAGGACTACAAAATTGGTAACATTAGATATTGATTAAAATAGACTTTCCTGAGTCCAACCAAATGGACTTTAGATCATTTTGAATTTTGAACAAGAAGTCCAACCAAATGACAGATGACTTTTGGATTTTATATTCATTGAAACACAGGATGATCGATCATACACCTTACATTTCGGCTCACAAAATGCTAGTAGCACACATACAGTATGCCAAGCCTGCCTTAAGTATACTTACTAAATTAGGAGAACAATAATCACTAGTGTCAAGATAATTGTGGATATAATGCAAGTAGCTAAACGCATGCCAATATGCCACTATCCCCACAGCAAGTTCCTAATTGTGGAGAATTTAATATCTTAATTCTCAACGACCTATTTTCGAGAAAAACATTACAAAACACAGGTGCAATAGTAAAACTAACTTGCCCGCTTATCATTTCATAAGAATGGACATGGATGATCCTCTCAAGTTTGGTTGAACTTGACTGGTACGTCCGACAACAGACAAATAATCGTTCACTAATTCACAATTCACAACACACGCCGTAACAATATATCTCTATAATGTTGTGGTACTAATATGCCGTAAGGGATGCGTTTTTAGTTTTGCTGCAGGTTTGCCAGGGTGGGAAGTGGGTTTGCCGCTGGGAAAGGTATTCTCGCAACTCACAACCTACACAATAAAAGCAAAGTGTTCAAGCAACTTTCCTATAGTGGATGTCATAGACATAGTTAATGGAAGACAGGTTCATGGATTACACCATTTCCTACTTCGATAATTTGCCTTAATAAACCCATTTCCTACGGCAGTCAGGATAGTAACCTAATAACCTGACCATTTCTAAATATACACAATGCGAATAAATTTTGTCTCATCGATGAGAACTCTATATTTACATGAAAGGTTATTAGTACAAAGTTATCAACACTTAATACAAAGTTATTTTTTTTTCCTTTCTTTAGTTACCAAAAAACAAAGATGTTAATGTTATTAGTACTCAACAGATTAACTTTTTTACCACTATCGCCTTCTGTTCACTTAGGACAAGGACGATAATTTCGTCAACCACTTATGAATGATTCATTGGTGATCCTACTTCTATAATTTTTACATTATTCATTTATCCAATTTACATAAATTTGGTTGTTAACCATGACAGTGAAAGCTGTGGCATGCATTTCACTAATGAGCTGTACTTTTTTTTTTTTGCAAGTTAAACATTGAATTATACAAAAATAGATGGAACTAGCAATATACTATACATGCTCTCGACACATATAAGTTTCTATGACATATAGAAATTAAGGCTAGGAGCATACAAACACACATAATTACATAAGTAACCATATCTACACAATCCATAAAATTAACCCCCCACCCTGCTAATCCCATGACAAGTTATCAAGCATCTAGGAAACTTAGTTTAATATTCAAGGATGAAGCCATGTTTGATTTAATAATAAAATAAGCAACTAAATAGAAGCTACAGTGGGGTATTGTAAAGTATCTTATATGTTGTGGGCAACGGGGTCCACATAACATAGTGTTCATGCGAATGTCATACGATCCAACTTAACTCAGAAATATCATCTATAGTCAAAACCCATACATAAAAAGACGGTAATGTAAGTTGATAAGACATAATACACCAACGAGTATCAAATTGTCATCTTTGTCCGAGTATATTACTGCAAGTTTGTAAAAGCCTTTTCAAAAGTTACCTATTCAGTAAAGATCTGGATTATGGTCTGTTTTACGCTTTTTGACGCCTTGTGTGAAAGGGCTGCTTGTTTCTCCATCATCAGTAAAGATAGCAGCATGTGGATTCTCCATATTCACACTGGTGGAGGACGCTGGGTCATTCGCAGAGCAAGTAGTTTTAGAAACATCTGTCACACGTGACTCTGAATCTGAACTATCTACATAAAAACGGATCTGTCAGCAATCATATTCATGAACATTTCAATAGTATCAAGTTTGATCCTTACCAGACAAATCCATAGATGATGGATAACCGAGTACAAATTCAGATGTGACCTCAATTTTCTGTTTCAAAGTTTTCACCACAGTTTTCACCACATCTTTAACAAGTCTACCATCGTTGGTGCCCACCGGAAGAAAAAACTCTAGAACATACTCATCATCTCTTTCAACAGGATGCAAGGAAACTGCAAAGCAGCTTAAAACCTTATTACCGCACACATGAGGTAAACATATACTCTACTTCATTGAATTCGGTTACATCTCTACAAAATATACACGGTTAATGACAATGCCCTCCCAACAATCCCCTGACTTGTACATGACTTGTCGCAAAATGTACATTCTTCCATAAAATTCCATCATGCTTTTGATCTATTTAACAGTAATAAGGCAAAGCAACCGTGGACATGCAGACCTTCCCAATGCATTTAGTACCAAAACTACTACAACTCTCCCTTATACTTTTATCATGTGAAACAAAACTAGTGTATGGGGAAACAGCCCATGTCTGAGCAAGAGGTAAATTGTGTATGTCACACACACTTGTCAAAATACCATGGATTTTGTCGCACTCATCGGGAACCTGTATTAAAAGATATCTACCACATAAGAGCTCCAAAGAAAAACAAGATTTTGAGAATATTTTGCACAAATGTTAAACTTATAGCGATAGAATTCAGATTATAGATCCCAAGTCCCAACTTACATATGAAGCAGGACGAACAAATGCTCGTGGACTTGTCAGACTTTGTTTCTGCAAGATTACAACAATTTTGAAATGAGCAGCAATGAAAGAAAAAAAGAGAGAAAAGTTCAGGTGTGCTTAAAACTCTAAATAGAAGAGATTAGATGGAAACCTTCAAGGCACTGTGAACTTGATTAACCACATGAACATAAGGCATATGTTTGGAAGATACCAAGAGCTCAAGCACACCAAGACATGATTCACTAGCAATATCAAACACTGGTAAAGCCATATATCCACGAAGATTGCAACGGATTGCTAAGTCTCGTTGTGGAAAATCTTTTGACTTGTAATTAGTTATATCAGAAGTCCACTCTGGTGATCGTTTCCTATATACTCGAGCTGGAGGACTAGAGTATTCTTCTATTTCCTTGTTATCCTTATCCACATAAAATGCATTATGCTCAGAGCTCCACCTATAAAAACAAAGTTCATCATTCGCTACACCAAGCCCAAATGGTTGATCCAGAGTTGTAAGTATTTGGTGTTTCCCAACATCACGAGGCGACCAAAACTGAACAAGGACATGTTTCTCAAGGACAATTATGAGCTTCAGTGCTGCTCTTACTCTCTCCTTTATTTCTACCTGTGGCTCTTCTTTACCAGAAACACAAAGGAGTGTCAAGTATCTCGCATCGGCAGACAATGGATGTGTTGGTCGTTCTATCTTGTTCTTCACCAATTGTGTTATCTTACCACCAAGCAAACCGAAACCATAACCTGAAACACAACCTAATTGGAACTGCTCAGGAAAGTCCTTAGAGATCAGGCACATTTCGATCAGTTGCTGGATTTCTATATATACTGTGCCAGTAGGAGCCTGTTGGACCAAAACTGAACAAAGACGTGTCAGTGAAGAAGGCCTTAAAAGATGTTTATAAAAGAGACTACTTATTAGCTGTTCCGGATTAAAACTCTTATTACTGGCAAAGGCTGTTAATCAATTTGCCACAAATTAGATAGCACAAACGAGAATGCCAAGCCTGCCTTGTATATTTACAATTCAGGAGGGAACTTAACACATCAAACAAGAATAATGCAAGCAAAAACGCATGCCAATTTGCCACTATCCCCACAGCAATGTTCCTTTGTTTCTAATATCTTAATTCTCAACGACCTATTTTGACACTATTCTACGAAACACAGGTGCAGTACGTATGTCTTAAGCTATAATAGTCTCCGATACTAAATACAGACAGAAACTAGCCTTCTGTTTAACAGCATAACTAAATCCAATGAAGAAGATCAACTAAATGCAACAACAAAGAGCCTAAAAGACAACTTATCCATTTCACTTACCTCAAAATTCCATTATTAGAAGTGATGTATTCGTGAAGGTCTAGTTCAATCTTTAGCTGTAATTAAGTCCTTGTTTACCAAATTAAATTTCTTTTCCGGAATAATTAAATTTATCTTATCGAGTCAAATCTATGCACAACATCTACACTAATACGTCATCCATAAACAGGGGACTAAACATTTTAGGACATTTAACTACCGCAATGCTTAAGGAGTCAGGTAGTCCAACATTAGCTATTCTAGTCTAATACCAAACAATTTCAAGATTATGCATCAAAAAGTATGTTAATAACAAAAAACTACTGTAATATATAAAGTTAAAGTAGGGGGGCCACATAACAGATTTCTCAACTATTTTATAAGTTAAACTCGAGAACAAAACCGTTATGGTATTACTAATTCTTTTGGTCGGGGACTTTCCATAATTCCGTAAATTTACGTGTTACTGCAAACTGTCTCACCTAAATCAGGATTTGTATCTAAATAAAAAGATAAAAAAAATAAAAAAAATTGACATAGTAATAACGGTAGAATCACAAAATAATTCATTCGATTACACTATTTTACTACTTCAACAAATGATTAAGGGGGTGTTTGTTTAAGCTTATATGTGGGCTTATGAGGTTATTTGAATTTGGCTTATATTTCATAAGCCTCAATTTTCTGGCTCGTTTGGAGACTTGTGGGGTTATACAAGTTTATTATGACCACAAGTCTTCAAATAATTAAGCCGGAAAAACTGGAGCTTATGAAATATAAGCCGAAAAACGAATAAGCTTATAAGCCACATATAAGCTTAAACAAACACCCCCTAAGTGCCAAATTAACTTAGTTCGCTCTCATATAACAAATAAATAAAATTCGGGGAGATCGGCTAGACAACAACATAATAACAGATTAACCAATAAGGCAATAACCACCAAAGATAATACTATCAGATAACAAAAGATCCATACATAAGAATAAATCATTGTAAATAAAAAAAAATATTTATATACATTAATAGAATAATAGTTTATGCGGGAAATGCAAGAATTAACTCACTAAAAAGGTGAAAATGATTAGGTCAGAGTAATTTCCTGTTATGGAAAGGTGGGAGGAGAGAGGATCAACCGTGGACCCCACCTTTGCTCTTTAATCTGTTGTTTCTATTTTATTGGAGTGTTTCTTTTGAAATTTTGTTAAAAAGGGTAAATATGGGTTTACAAATATTTTTTTCTTACCTTAAAAGCTTAAAAATAGTAAATTACCTAATCTTTACTATTTCTTTTTCTTTTTACAAGTTCATCATGGCTTGTTTTCATTCTCGATTCATATTTCAATCAAAATTTGTTAAAGGAGAACTGGTATGATATTGTTAACATCTCGGATGATGATAAAGAGTTGTCAGCGTCAATTGTTAAGCGTTACACGATACACTTAACTACAATATCATAACTATAATTACGTGCCGCTATAAAATCTCGTCGTCATTCACACATACACATCTAGTTACTCAAAACGATTATAAGTTTATAAGTATAAATAATTGAGCAGAGGGAGAGTGGTAAGTAGAGCTAACCGGGGATTGTTGTCCCTTTTACCCAAAAAAAAAAAAAAAAAAAAAAAATCCCCTTTTAGATAAATATTTCAAGAGTGTTTAGGGATAGGATTCAAAAATTATTATGGTTAATCTGGTTGATCATGTACATTTGAATTAAAATTTCATCACTCGCATAAAACCTTTTCGTTTAGAGTGTGGCCCTAACGTTTATAGTTCTCACTTCCCCGTACATGTAGCTAGGAAGACTAAAGATGTATATTTGGTATGGAAAGTGATTGACACATTTTCAGTTTTTATTAGAATACTTCTTGTTATGCATTAAATAATTATATTTTTAATATAATCTATTTTAACTGCTTTCTAATAAAAAATTAAAGTGTCTCCTTTCATATTTGGCATGATGTTTAAATATCCTATCTTTTGCAATGACTAGGACAACAGTTGGGTTTTAAAAATGCTTGTTGGTACTTTCTCTTTTAAATATCTAGTATATTAAATCTCAGCCACTAGTTGTATGGTTTTCAATTTTCTTTCCTTTTTAACTTCTATGGGTCCTGTGCTATATATTTTTCTTTTCATATTAAAATAACATGCGTTTTTCTAACTTGTGCACTAGAGGCACAAGTTAAGCACATTATAAGTACATATGAACTCACAAAAAAGTACATAAAGATTCATATAAAAGTACAGAAAAATGTACTTTTATGTAGGTCTCTGTATATTTTTTATGTACTTTTATTATGCTTAACTTGTGCCCTTAAGGCACAAGTTAGAAAAACCCAAATAACATATACATCAAAGTCCGATTCCTAAAATGACATAAACTAAACAAGTTGTCAATTTATCATGCACTTTAGTTTACTTTTTTTTCCATGAGTCCAATCCTAAAATCAAATCCTATCTCTATACCAAATGGTAAGTTATATCTGTCTAAGCTTATTTCATGGCTTATCAGTTTATACAGAAATTGCAAAGTTACCAAAACTCATTTTTTTATAGTTTATAAGCTTCGAACCTATTAACTCAACTAATTAATAAGTCCAAAAAGATAAGCTAGCTTATAAGTCAATCAAAAGACAAACACTCCTTTTTCTCAACGTAACATGTTTACTTGTTGCTTTTCTAATTTTTCTGAAACTTTAACAAAGTCTTTATTATAGTAATAAGCATTGTTTCATAAAAATCAAGTTTGATTCATTAAACGTGATCATGTCAAACTCAGAAGGGCATTTAGTGGACACGCAAAAAAGTGTGTTTTTTGTGAATCAAGAAGGGGTCATGCTGCATGTGTACGATTAGAAATACAAACATAGAAAATTATATACTTCATACATACCTGTGGTGACCGACCGATGCGACTGGTTGAAAATGAAAATGGACTTGTTTTGCTGCATACCATTAGAAATTACAAACATTTAGCTCCTACTTATAAAAAAACTATGAATGATCAACTAAATCCAACAAACAATAACTTCAAAAATGGCAAGAACTACATAAGCAAAAAGTCAAAAAGCACAACCAGCATAACCATTCAAGAAAAGGTCAGATTCGTGTGACCAATGAGTGTTGTTAACAAAGAGGTTAAAATTATCATGTTAAAGGTACAAGCCTTAAAGTTCTATTGTTAATTTAATAAGTGGAACAATAAAGTTTGTTGAATTTATGAATGTTTGACTCTATAACTAACTTTAACTCCTAGTATATTAAAATAAATTTATGTTAGAGAATAAAATAAGGAAGATCTTAAGATTGGTGACTAAAGATTGTTTAAGAATTAACTTAATGGAAAGTGGTGAAATTCACAACAGAAAATAATCAAAATAATTTGCTTAAAACTTAAAAATATATTAAACTAAAATACTCTTACTTAAAAGGTAGTAGAATCTGTTAAATATTTAGATACTCCGTATTAATTTAAACCACAAATTTTATTCACTCTGACTTACTCGACAATCATAAATACATTAAAAATAATAATAATAAAAAAATAAATTACACAATTGAGGTTGCTATATATACATGGGTAATCTTCTACTAAAGTAAAAGTAAAAGTGGGGAAAATTTTGATACTAAATGCGAAGATAGATCATGATATGAAAGAATCTCCTAATTTGGATTTGAAGTTGGTACAATTGATATTCCAATTTGTACTTCTTTACTTAATCTGGTGAATCAAATCTGGCCTAAAACTGACTCACTAGTTATCCTCTCTTATTTTTGTCTATGTTACAGTTAAAAAAAGTGAAACCTAGAAAGACAACAAAATCATTCGACTCTACTTTTTTTTTTGGTAACATGGAGGAAATATAGTTAGATGATTAGTTGATTTACTATATTAAAAAACCCGCGTACCCAAACAAGATTACTTTCACGACCGAGAAAAACACGGATCCTAGACCGGATGAACATAACCATACATATGTGATTAGTTGTTGATTTGCAAAACATGATCCTAAATAATGGGTTTTCAAAAGGATAATTACTGTTAGATTTAGTTCATCTCGAAAACATAAGAAGCTATGAACAAACAGAGTGTATAAAGAAGTTAAAGTAAGAGAGAAAACGAACCTTAATCGATTGGGGATGAAGAAGAAGAAGAAGAAAAAGTTGTATTCAATCCGGTGGTAAATGATAATGTCGCTTGATCAAAGCTATGGAAATTATATTTGCGCCATTTTTGTAATGTATATATGCTTGGTTTTAGGAGAGAGAGAGAATGTGGGCCCCTTAAATTGATTCCTCAACAGCTTTTTCAAATAGCAAAGAATAGAGGGATGTAAAGTTACGAGTTTAGACGTATCTCATCATCTGATTTATTGTATTGTAATATAAGTGGTCTCTCTCTGCAGTCATCTGCATGATGACATTTGGTTTTAGGTCTAAGTTTAAGTCTCTCTATCATTTCCTTTTAGCAAATACATGACTGAATACCACCTTTAAAATGACAAAAACAAAATGAGAAATGATGATAGAGTCTCTCTATCATTTCTCAAAGAAAATATAACGATCCAATCCAATTATTTTGGCACTTAGGCATCATTTTCTGTAAGTGTAGGCAGAATATGGATAAAAGTTTCATTGTTCAGTTTTTCGATATAGTACCATTACACTTGTCACTCTTAAATTTGTACCTAGTAACTCTTATACCCTACAACTCATTTGATGATGTTTGTCAATGTAAATTTTATAATTGGGATAATTGACAAGAAAATATCAATTAGGTCATCTAGGATTTTGTACTTTATTAAAGAATAAACACCAAAAATGATGTTTATATTGTTAAAACAAACAACTTAACAGATGTGGACATTTAGGGTATGTTTTATAAAATGGGTTGGGGCTGGGGCTTGAGCTGAGACTAGGTCACATATTATAAGTCAAAATTAAAATTTTTTATTTTCATAAACTTGTTTGGCAAATTAGTTTAAGTTGGAGCTTATTATTGTAAAATTACTAAAAAGAACATATAATTAAATCAACATATGTTAAGGGTTTTGTATATATTAGATATTTATGTAGGTAATTAAGTAATTTAACATACTAGAAACCCTGTTTAAAGTTTTTAACCTCATTTACTCGGCTAAATAAAGAAGCCTTGTTTAATTTCAAAAGCCCTTATAAGCCTTTATGCCAAACGAATCTATTAATATAAGTCGGTTTATTTTAGAAGTTTAAACCCCCATAAGCCTCAATAAGCCTCCTCTCAAACACACCCTTAGTAATTAAATATGCTAAATATGTGATAAAGAATTTTTAGTTAAAAATGGCTCTGTGTTTTGACCTTTGAATGTCTAATACATGGCTCTAGGACTGCAATCAAGCCAAGCTTTTATCAAGCAACTCGAGCTCGAGCTCGAGCTTGACTTGATCAATCAAAGCTTTTATCAAGCTCAAGCCCAAATATTAGCTTGAAACATATAACGAGTCAAGCTCAAGCTTTTAATAGCTCGGCTCGAGCTCTTATCAAGCTTTTTCAAACTTTAATATATATATTTCATAATAAATTTATATAAATAGTTAAGGGCTAATTTGAGTATTACCCGAATTATAACGGCTTATTTCATAAATAAATGAATAACGTATTCAAGAAAGACTTTTTACCCCAAGTAATCTAACGATTTGCATTCTAGCGTCTCTCGACTCTTTTCCGATCATTCAACAACCAAGTAAGCTTCTCACTTTATATTTTAAGAAAAATTTGTAAGTTTACTTATCAACAACTTTTATTTGATAATGTTAAGTATTAACATCAACAAAAAAGAATCATATTTATAGTCTAATCGATATTTATACTATGTGTTGAATATCGTCTATATGCAGAAAAATAAACCATTTATATAAAATATAGATTTAAAAGATGTACTACTATAACGAGTTGGGTACGAGAACCTTATTTATAGAAAATATTTAGACATTAAAACCTTATTTAGCACTTTAGCTTATGTTTCATTATAATGTTCGATTTGGGTACGAGAATGTTATTTTTGGTTTTATTACTGTTAAATCAATCTAATTTGGTTTTCAAATATGGCTTTAGTTTGTTTTACTTTATAAATATATTTATTGTTGAGTTTGGCTATTAAACACAATATTTTTGTATACATAACACAATCTTTTTGTATACATTCAAGCTTTTCAAGCCAAGCTCAAGCTTTGTTCGAAACATACTAAAGCCAAGCTCAAGCCTGGATGATTAAAGTTTGACAAGCTATCAAGTCAAGCTCAAGCCTACTATTTTTGTTTCAAGCCAAGCTCAAGCCTTGTCAAGCTTGAGCTCGACTTGACTCGATTGCAGCCATACATGGCTCTATATCTTGGTGATGACTTTAATTGACATATAACTAGTTCGACCAATCATGAAGTTCTGATCAAGTAAAAGAATTCGAACTTCTACGCTTTGGTTTCAATATAACTAAAGGGTGTTGTTATGCATACCCTACTAGTCACATTTTATCCTCTTTGCCCCACTTTTACTTTTTCTACTACCATTATAAGGTAGTTTCTCATCAATTATGTTGTGTATTTTTGTTTTTTATGCGTTTATTTTTCGTATTTCTCGTCAAACTTTATATTTTATCTTCCGTATTTTCTATTTAACGCACATTCACTTGGCACGTCTACTACTATATATATGTTGCTTTCTTGTTTTTAAAGCACCATTGATTGAACAAAAGTAACTAATCGTACATCACATTGCAAGAACATAAAGGATAAGTAAAAGGAATGATGAATGTGTGTGAAAAGAGATCAAGTGGACACATGAGAGAGAGACGCGTCAATGGAGGTTAGAAAAATTGTTCGCTTCCTTTGACTTAAATTACTTGAAAATTTTCCAGAGATTAAAAATGGTCTTTCTTTTTTAACAAGATTGAAAATGATTTTTTTTTTTAACTTAGATTGAAAATGATTTGATACGTACAAAAATTAAAATGAGGACAAATTAGGAGTGCATTAAGCCTTCTACTTTGTCGTCTGTCAAAAAGAAACCTTGTTAATTTGTGTAAATGAAAGAATATTTAACTTGTCAAGTATTTATTTTAAGATTGAGATATTCTTATATTCAATTGAACATGATAGATAATGTTTTGATGCATGCAGCTCTAATTTGCTTTGAAATAAATAAGAGATTATATACATATTTTATTGCTAATTTAAATAATGATGGCAAACATTTATTCAACACATTAAAGCTATATGTTTGAAAAATGACATTTGGCTCCAACCAAGCTAAATGAGGCAAACACCAAGCTGAGTGTATGTTATAAACAATATCACACACAAACGATGTTTATCATGTTAGAGAACTAGTACCGAGTGTATTATTGCACATAATTGACATAAAGTTTTGAATAAACTTAACAGTTAAGAAGTCATAGCGTCCATTTAAAGAAGCTGGCAAACAAAGGTCAAGCACCAAACGAAGCAATTTCAACTTGCCATTGATTTATTCAATTAAAATTTAACACAGCGAGTCATACGTACTCACATGGATAAGACAATGATTCGCGGGCAACAAACATATATAGAACAATACGTTATAAATCTAAAAATGAAATAATTATAGACTAATAATAGAAGCCCATATAAACTCAATGCCCCATTTATATATATCTAGCACGGAGCACTCACAAACATGTTAATTCGGAAGTCGTAACGAATACATGCAGTAATAATATAACATACTGAAAAGAAAAATGCAAGCTTCAATGGTTGTCATCTTGCGTGCATGCTTTGTAACATAAATTACCAAACCTTTGTTCATCATCAAAGTTGGTATTTTCGAACATCAAAACCAAACAACTCAAATTTCAACAAAATATGCAATCTTGACTGTCTAATCTTGAATAATGAAAAACAATATCGAATAACCACCAAACATCAAAACCGAAGATCTTGCTCAAACAGACACCCACACAATCAATTAGCTGAAATATATATATATATATATATATATATATATATATATATATATATATATATATATATATATATATATATATATATATATATATATATATATATATATATATAATCACCTAACACATTGATATTTAATTCAAAGATTAAAGTTGATATTTTGGGTACACACAAAGATGGAAAACGGAATGTGTAAGGTGAATACGTCATTTTTCGTGTTTTACATGAGTAACTTTTATATTTGTAACATAAATCATTTGGACCGGCACCAATGCAATCACCTACCTAACACATTGATAATTGAACGACAAAGTGTATGATTATCATAAATAACCCTTGCTTTCATCATTTTTAAATGTTTAGAGTATGTCATTTATTGGGTCAAATATCAATGCTTGTCATCTTGCGTGCATGCTTTGTAAACGTTTGGAAACGAAAGAATATGGATGAATTGAAGAATGTCAGTGTTTTTTATGAGAATCGTTCAGAACTTCAACAAGAATCTTTATTGTAAGTTTTTATATAATGATTTTTTGTGATATTACTGTGATTAATATGGATATAGTTCCCATAACTTCGCTTCCAAGAGAAATATTGTTTCATATTTTTTTTATTAACAAATTTCTACCCATCATTTAAGTGGCTGGTTGAAAATCTTTCTCACCGTTCTCGTTTAATTTTTTATTCTCGGTGGATCTTCTTCCAATGAAATACTACCTAAAAACGTTGAAAAAAAAAAAAAAAAAAAAACATACACACACACGAGCCATCTACTTATTTTTTCGTGTTATATAAACTACTAAATACCACATCCACAATTCCGTTTTCTCCCATTATTCAACACGCCAAAGATTATATCACGTCGATTTCTTGTCCACTTATAAATGGTCCCACTCGGTTCTTAAAGCATGTGTCACATTATCGTTTTTGAATATTGACTGAATACGACATTGATTATGGAATTGAACTCACTTAATTTTCCACTATTGGGACCAACGAAATGGCCTGAAAATGGTGACTTTTTGTGGGCTTGGAATTAAAACAATAGTGGCAATTGGTAAGTGTTAAGTTCATCTCAGGTGACTCCATGTTACCACGTACGCATGGACATGTTCCATGGACATATAGTAAAAGATTATCTAATAAATGATGTGTAGTTGTTATTAGCCATTTATCGGTTTATTTCATCTTATGCTATTGGCCTGTTGATTAATATTTTTTTTTTAGAAAGACAACAATTTTATAGAACCACTAAAGAAACAAAAATACAATACCTGGCATCGATGCTAAGGATTTGTAAGGTTCACAGTATTACAAAACAGTTTAGCGCCAAAATACCATATATGCAATGGAAGACAGATCACAGATTCATCAGTTCATCAATTTAGTGGAAAACATAAGTATAAAACATATATATGTAACTGAACAAGCATAATCGAGGAGGAATTAAGTTATAACATCTGAGTGATAGCGAAAAAATTAGAAGTAGGTATAAAAGACATTGACCCGACATTATTCATATCATGTTTATATCTAATCTCAACCACTAACTTCCCCATCATGGCAATGTGTCATTATTTGATTACAAAATTTCACTTTTGGTCCATTTGTTCAAAAGTTGCGATTTTAGTCCAAAATGCATAACTTTTGGTCCATTTTCTGTTAGTTGA
Organism: Chrysanthemum makinoi; assembly: GCA_910596185.1. Taxonomy (NCBI): domain Eukaryota; kingdom Viridiplantae; phylum Streptophyta; class Magnoliopsida; order Asterales; family Asteraceae; genus Chrysanthemum; species Chrysanthemum makinoi. The sequence goes on from OU343224.1 coordinate 136,931,334, forward strand.
GTTAAGTCTAATTGTAAAGTGGCAACATTAGTCCTTTAACCTAACGGTCGTTTAACGTTAGTCCTTTATACCAAAGATCTTTTGCAACATTTGCAACGTTAGTCCTTTCATTTAGTTAGTCATTTAAAAAATCTTTTCGATGGTGGGTCAAGGTAAGCAAAACATTAACAAACCAAACAACCATCTTAGCTGGTGGGTGCGGCCGACAACACCACCAAACGGACATGAGCTTGTGCCGAGTTGGTGAGCTAATGAAAACAAGCTAAACACCCAGTGTGTGGGGTCGCGAAGCGAAAACAAACACCATGACAAACAAATCAAGGCTAACACCCCGTGGTGCTTTTTCTCAACGAATTAACCAAACACACCCCCTTGAGGTCCTGCTGTTGAACCGAGATAAACACCAAGCACATCCACTTGGCTCCTTTTGATCCGCACATCCAGCACAACAAGTAGACCCCAAACACCCCTGGATCAAACCAAAACAAACATACCCTCGTGGGTAGTCTTTTCTAGTCAACCCACAAACACACGACAACAAACAAACACCCCCTCGAGGGTTTATTCTTGAGTCGACAACAACCAAACGAACCTCCTGGTACACTTCCAAATCGAATCAAACACACACCCAAACAAACCACGAAGCCCTATGTATGACCCTCCTCTTTAACCTATAACACACCACCCTTTCTTTTCCTTGTGATGGCGTGGCTGGTGTCATGTTGTGGTTGTTGTTGTCTTCACAAAGAGAGAAGAAGTGAGAGGAAAAATGGATAAGATTTATGTTATGGTTTTGATAAAAATGGATAAGATTTGTGTTATGGTTTTGTCAAAAACTTTTTTGAATTTTTAAGAAATTTTTTTGAAAAAAATTTGAGATTTTTTCTTAAAAAAATTCAATTATTTTTGAAAAAAAATTCTAATGACTAACTAACAGAAAGGACTAACGTTGCAAACGATCTTTGGTATAAGTGACTAACGTTGTAAACGACCGTTAGGTTAAAGGACTAATGTTGGGACTTAACTAATCAACTAATAGAAAAATTGGAACCAAAGTATGCATTTTGACTAAAAGTTGAACAAATGGACCAAAAGTGAAATCCAGGTACAACCACAAGGACCAAAAATGTAGTTAACTCTAATTATTTGTATCTAAATTTTAAATCGGTTAAACTGAACTGGAGAAAACTAAATATCAAAAAGAATGTGACAACTTGAAATCATGCATCTGATTGTATGGGATTTCATGGATGTAGTCATGTAGAGGCTTAGATACCGTTGTATAGTTCAGGAGTCGAGCCAAATTCATATGCTTAATTCGATAGCTTGATGCAAGTCTCAATGATGCAGGCTTGATGAGGATGATTCAATCAACTCGAACTCTTCTGAAGAACTCGATTCTCTAGATAAATATTGTTTACTTTGGAGTATAAAGAAATTTAAATCAAATACATGTGTATTTGATAATCTTGTTTCATGTTGATTTGATGAATTTGATCTACGACTAGATACACTTTTTAATTATAGATTTGATGAATATAAATTTTGATGCACGAGCGAAATGTATTTCATATATTGATTCATTGATAATGATATTAAAGTAAGACTAGATCTTCCTATTAAAGTAATGACTATTACGTACCACCTTTTGCTTTCATTAAATCTTTTACACAGTAGGATTGTAATTACCATAAATTGTTGGATAAGTAACAAAATCACCACCTAAGTGCATAAGGTGGGATTGAGCCCCTAACTTCTTTTTGCGAAAGATATCATCAATCAACGCGATGGTGCACACTCTCACAGATTAAGTTGATTCGATTCTTACCGCCTGAAGCGACCTTAGCAAATTGAAAGTCGTCGTTGCTGGAAAATAGTATCAAGTCATTGTCTTCATCCCAGTATTTGAGACGAATCATTTGACTCTTCAACTTGAACCTTTTTGCCACTTCTTTTTTCAGCTTCGACACTCCCTTTGAAATAGGGAACCAGAACCCTTTCATGTCTTCTCCATAAGTTGCCTTCACATACACCATATTCATTGAGCCTCTTTTACAATTTCTGCCTCGTTCTGTGCTATGATATCAAAGATCAATATTAAACTACAAACAAATATCTGAATAAAAAATATAGCATGAATCAGTCGCTGTGATTACCAACTGAGTTATTACAAATTATGAAATACAACTGATTATTATCAAGTAAGAGAGTATCAGGTTTTTGAGAGAGAGTTGAGAGCCTGTGATGAGAGATGATAATGAGACATTCCTATAAGGGTGTTATCTTATTTATATATAGCCTCAAAAGTTTCATCTTTGGTTCGTATACTTTTAACACTTTAGCTTGAGACTTCAATGTGATGCAAGATAACTTCAATAAAACCAGCTTCAGTCCCTAGACTTCAATTCGGAAAATCTGCAAAACAACAAAATACTAGAACCAAAGAATAAGAAATGCAAAATAGACAAAACATGTTTAGACTTAGACTATGAGCTTATTTTCGGCTTATTTGAACATTCCCCGTTAACCTGATTACTAAACATGTCAAACATTCTGAATTTTTCACTTGAAATCTTGTGCTGATAAACACGTAAATGTTTAGTAAGAGTATCTGCAATTTGATTTTGAGAACCAATCTTTTTAGTAACTCAATATGCCCTTCGCAATTTTTTCTCAGATAAAGTGAACATTTATCTCAAAATGCTTAGATCGTTCATGAAATATTGGATTAATAGTTAATTGCAGAGCATACTTATTATCACTGTACAAGTTTACAGGGAAAGAGTATTTTATGTGTAAATCACCTAAAAGTTTTTAAAGCCAAATGAGTTCACAGGCAGCAGAAGACATGGATATGTATTCTATGTGAAAGATTTAGAGGGTGTATTTTGCTTCTTAATTTTCCAAGAGATCAAACAGTTATTGAAAAATACACAGTACCCAATGACAAATTTTCTAGTTTTTAAGCATTTTACCCGATCTGCATCACTATACCCTTCAAGACTGTTAACACAGTCATAACAAGCATACCTTAACCCTTTACCTGGTGCACCCTTAAGATATCTCAGAACATTGAAAGCACAAGTCAAATGAGACTTTCAAGGAGAGTGCATATACTGAACAAGACAATGAACTGAGTAAGATATAACAGGCCTAGTAATGTTATCAAGTAACATCACATAACCAGTAATGTTATCAAGAAGTGGATCATTGGCAGAAGGAACAAAAGGTAACACATAATTTGATTTCAAAGGAGTAGAAACACGTTTGCAGCCCAATAAACTAAATTCTTTAAGTAATTCAAATCTCCGAGATAAGCATATATCATCTCCAGTTTTAATAACTTCTATACCAATAAAATATTTTAAACTTCCTAACTCCTTAATATTAAATTTCATGATATTGAATATATCATCCAACTCGTTTTTTCCAGGTTCAAAGGGAACCTGTACATACACAAAAGACATCTCACATAAGAATTTCAAGCAAAACAAGATTTATTATACTACTTTACATTTGTTGGGATCCTTAGCTACAGGACCCCTTGCTACAGTGCAAAAAAAAAGTGCAAAAATACGTGGCCTTTTTACCCCCTTTTTACCCGTCCTTTTGGGCGGAACCCCATTTGGTTAACCCGCCGTTCTATTCATCCCTACTCATATATCTCCTTTTCATCTTAGATCCGCCTGGGTAATATCTCTGGGGAAAAAACCCGTCATGCCTTGATGCAGGGAAACACTTTTGCGTGTTCGTACACCAGTTGGTGCGAGGGGTACACTGATATGTACTATGGAAACAATATTTTTAGCTTTTTTGTGGATCTCCGTTGCCCACATGTTTTTTGCTACAGCGGTGTCTTTCTTTTGGTCCATATATTTGGTGTGTTTGGTGAATCTGACGGTGCCGTTACCAATTCCAATTATTGATTATCAAAAACCCTAGCTGCATATTTGCTAATTTTGGACAAACGATTAAAGGTTTGAAATTTTTTTTCTTTGTTTAGGGCTTATTTTACTTCATCTTTATGGTAGTTATGGTATCGTGTGTTTAGGTTGGGTTGTGGGTTATTTTAGGTTTATTTAGGGTTTGGTGTTTCTGCTTAACATGTCTTAGATAAGGGTTACGTATGCCGATTATTAATGATCAAAAAATCTGATCTTTGTCTTTTAGATTAGCGAAGATTGATATAGCGAGTCATGTTTTTCAGTTTTCTTTTTTTGCCTGTTTTCTCTCTTCTTCATGCTTTGTGGGATATGTTGTGTTTACCTTTCATTGTTTATGGAACATTGGATACTGCCTGTGATGTTTTTCCTTCGCTTTCTTGCTAGCTTTGTTGTGGTGAGGGTTTAAGGTTTTTTTTTTTTTTTTTTTTTTTAGTGTATCAGTTTATTTATCATTGAATTACGCCCTCCTTTGATACTTCATGTTGATTTAGTCAGTATAAAAATAAAAAAGCCTCTTCACGTTGGTCGGATTGGATGTCATGTCGTATGGTTAAGCACTTTCTGCGGATCAGATTTTTATTAAATAGTATACCTTCTAAAAAGATTTTGCGGGTTTGCAATGCTTTCAGGTCTTGCTATTGCGGAGTGGGTTTACTGAGGTTGAATCAGTTTTAAATTGCGTTGCTAACAAATCACACATTTTTGCCATACTTAACTTCGCCGCTGAACATGTTTTCGGTCGTGAGTTAGCTTTACTGAAAAGCATGGTTTGGCAGGGTAACCATTTGGTTGCAGCCATGCTGTTTTTTAGTGCGGCCACCATTTGGATAAAAAAAAGACGAGCCGCTGTGAGCAGGGATGAATTCTACACGTTGGTTAACCTGGTGGCCTTCCAGCCAAACAGGCTGGCTAAAAAAATAGCTTTTCTTTGTATTGATCGCTTAAGCGGGCCTGAAAACATGTCTTGGCAGGGTAACCAGATGGTTGCAGCCATGCTGTTGTTCGAGTGCCAATCAAATTTGAGCCTCAAATCATGTCTTGGCAGGGTAACCAGATGGTTGCAGCCATGGTTGCAGCATCACGATGTTGCTTTTGTGCCTGTTTGAGCCTGCAGCTGCTATAACTATGGCCATTGTTTTCAATACGTGACTCCACCTATGTTTGGATCATTATATTGTCGAACAATTTTCTGGAGATATACTTGGTTGGATTTAAAAGGTATGAGCATAATAGAAATTATGTTCCGTGCTTTTGTTTCTGTCAGTTGGCCTTTTGCGTTGGGGTTGGTTAAATATGATTTTCTGAAACTTTCATTTCATTCTTGCAGATTACAGATGCAGGCAACGCTCCCATGAATGTTGATTTCTGTGATTGCAGTTTTTGTCATTCGTGCAATGCTGAATGGTCGACCTTTGTATTCCTTTTTCGAGGCTGTGATGAATTGGGCTTTATTCGGTAAACGTGAGATGGCCCGTATCTTGGCAGGGCGACAGGCAACTGTTGCAGCCATGGCGGGTGTATCCTCTTTGCTTGAATATTCGCCCATCTGAGCCGTGTGTCCAGCAAAATTCTCACACGTGGCTGAAAAAGCGAACCCAACAAATGTAAAAGTATATAATATACAAGTAACATATAGCATGTCATGAGGTTAACGACGCAATGATGATGGGTTTCTACATTGATCTGGTTCGTTAGCGTGCTTTAGCACCCCCTGTCTGTTGGCGTGGCACCCAAATCCACATTGCGGTTGCAGCCACGGCAGGCTTCTGATACCGCTGCGAGGTTCGCATTTCTAAGCGTTTCTATGCCTTATGAATACTATTTTAATGGTGAAGTTTTTTTCACAAAGCCTCTTTGGTACAAGACCATCGGGTTAACCGTCCCGTTCTATTCATCCCTACTCACATTGCCTCTTTTTTTAAAAGATACACCTCAGTATATCTCCGGGGGAAATACCTGCCATACTTTGATTTGGGGTTTAATGTTAAAGTTAGATGCAATCAGATGTTCTTCAGGTTGTGACATTTATGAGTGTATTGTAAGGTGAAAACGCTGGTAATGATACTTTCTAAGATGAAAAGGAGGGATGTGAGTAGGGATGAATGGAACAGGTGGGTTAAAAAAATGGGCCTCCACTCAAAAGGGCGGCTAAAAGAGGCCACATATTTTTTCACTGTGGCTAAGGTATGCAATAGCATACAAGCCTCCTACTCTTATATGGCAAACTTTCAGTATAACTGTAAAGCTAGCCAGCAGGTGTACGCAACATATTTTGCACACCGTTCCAGCAGTCACTGCATAGGAGGGTAATGTATGTTTTAGAAGCTTTGTCCGGCCTTTTATATTGCACACTCTTGCATCACCTATCTTTGCAATCTTATGACTGTCGCCATTGCCACCTTCAACAAACTGGTGCATTCGTATTTTAGGTGTTAGAATAAGTAGGTGTTGCTTATGGTTGCTGGAATGTTACTTATGGTTACATGTTGGTGCCAAAAAATCATATTAGTACTTTGATTTGTGGTTTAATGTTAAAGTCAGATGCAATCGGATGTCCTTCATGTTGTGACGGTTATGCGTGTATTCTAAAGTTAGAACGTCGATGATGATAGTTTCCTGCATTTATGTATTTGGTAAGCGTGCTTCATAGACTCCCATGTTTTGGCAAGGCACCCTAATCCAAATTGTGGTTGCAGCCATACTGAGTCTCTGGTACCGCTACCAAAATCGCAGGTCTGAGACTGTATAGATATTAAAGGGCATAATAAACGTCCTCGCTTTCAATTCTTGGCATGTCAGTACACAGCTTTTAAAAGACATAGTAAATCAAGTGGCGTGCTCTTCTTTAAAAGGCACTTCTACACAGATTATGCCGGCTTTGCTAGCATGTCGTCCTACGAGTGTATGAACTTTGGTTATACAATATTTCATCTTACCTTTCAAAACTGAACATTCATTTTTTCACAATTGAGGTATGTCCTTGCACTTCACTACAGCCATTACAATGTTTTTCAATGTATCATTGTGCATGCTAATTTTTGGGTTTCTTATTATTGTTGTAGTTCCTCAAGTGCCCATACGTGTATTGTTGCAGGTTTTCCAACCTTCGCCGCATAGATCTGGTAGAAAAGTCATTATTGGTCGACCGATAAGTGATGCGACAATGGAAAGTTACCTTTGCTCTTCTCTTTTCAAATTCGGTTTGTAAAATTTGATTGGCCTGTTTGTTTTTTACATAAATCTTTCGGATTACTGAAGCACATCGTCATGTTGTTTTTTTTTTTTGTTTTTTTTTTTCTGGAACAGGAGAGCTTATATATGATACCATGTCTTCATGACATCCTAGAAAAAGAGATGGTCCGAAAAAACAGATGGCAAGGAACTCAGTTACCCTGCGCGGCATATCTCGTTATTCGCAAAGGTTGGCTCTCTCTCTTTTTTTTCCCCCTCATTCACGATATGCTTATACCTATTATGACGTTTACCATGCAAACATCCGAATGCTAATATCGCACGTTTTCTTCTGGGTGTTGTTGACAACTGGCACGCACAGGTTACAAGGAGCCACATAGATTCAGACAAAGGTGATCATATCAGTGGACTCTGTGTGGCAATGGGTAATTCTTTCTACCTGAATTTCCAATGATTTTTAAAGCAGTTGTGTTTTTTTACATGTTTTTCTCATGTTTTTTTTACTTCGATGCAGACAACCTTGCTTATGAACATGATAAGGCAAATGTGAAACACCATCTTGGCTGTTACATATAAGGTGCAGGGTGAAGGCACACCTCTGGCACGATCACCTACGAAAGTGTCCACTGTCAGTCTGCAGCACCCGGTGTCCACCAATGGAAGGTCCGTTAATGTGGTTTGTTTTTTGCACAGCCCTATAGTGTCGATCAACGAGTTTCTCATGCCATTTTTTAAACTAGGGCATGCTGAACTGTACATGATACCGGATGGCTATACCAAACGTGGAAAAGAACGGGTATAGGTAGCTGGTGAGTTTATCCCAGTAACGTGGCGCCGATAAAGTATGGCTATACTATATATTATGTTTGGTATTTTGCTTTGCATTCATCTACCCTTTACATTTAAGCTGCAGGTTCAAATGCCATAATTTTAAAACTTTTAATATTTAACTTTGTTGCTCATACACTAACAATAAACTTATTATAACAGGTTGCGGATTGCACTGTGGCCGTACTGAACCACTTATGGATCAAGCCCACTCGAGGCAGCCACTAATGGAACAAGGTCAAGCGTCACAAAAGCAGTTTAAGAGTACATGTTTACAGCGCCATCATAGCAACGCAGCTAGCTATGGGATATAGCAAACACAGGTATGGTCAAGTAAGATTAATATAGTAACATAAAAGTTTGGTGCTTTGACTTCTGAAACATAAAAAAAAATAGCTAAATTGTTCAAAGGCAAAAAACATAAACGTTCGCGAGCCTTGGTGAAGACACAATAGCGATCCTACCTATTCACACCATCACTTAAACCCAAAAAACACTTCAGAAACACCGAAATAAAGGATGTCAGTACACCATCCCCTTCAACTTCTCGATAAATGACAAAAGCTCATGTGCTTGCTTTTGCTTCTTCGTCACATTGTCCAGGAACTCTTCAGCTTCGCTTAAATCTTCGGCTTGCAACTTTTTGAGCTCTGAGATACTTTGCACAGAAGAATCAAACGGATACAAGAGTTCCAACTCTCCAATCACATAGTCCCGCTCTGCTACACGAGCCCTAATGTCCTGAACCTTTTTCAGCAGTTCTGCTTCATCCACCATAGTCGTGCTCACCTCTCTTCCGAATCGAACAACCATCATATCCCTCACAAAGCTAGACCCAGCGGCAGCAGCAAGCTCTTCGCAAAAAGACATAGGTGTGTTCATATTTATTTTTTCCTTTACCTGTTATTTTATTTGAGGTTTGGGTCAGATTTTCTTTTGTGTGTGTTTTTGGGATGGTATGTGTGTCTTTTAAAGAGCAAATTGTGGGTAGGTTATTATTGCTATGATGTAATAGCACATGGCTTATTAGACTTTTGATTTGACTGCCACTATAGAGCCTCCAAATGCAGTGGGAAGTAATTATGACTTTTGATTCCCTATAAACAGCCATCAATTAGGCATCTTTTGCCATGATTACCATTTTTTCACATATGAACTGCCAAAACAAAGGAATTTCATCTTTTGAAAAAAAAACAAGAGTAGCAAAAAAAAAGAGATTAAAAAAAATAGAAAAAATTACACGTTTGGTCCCTATGGTTTGCCCAATATAACAACTTTAGTCCCTAAGTCACTTTTATTACACCAGCGGTATCTAATTTTGAAACTATGCATACTTTTGGTCCCTATTTTGATCAAGAGGGCGTAGTTAAGTCCGTTAAGTATTTTGCGTTGTTAGTCCATCGTTAATAATTTTTGCATCGTTAGTCCTTAAAGTTATTTGCATAAATCGTCCTTGTGGTTGGGTCGGTCAACAAGTCGGTCAACGCCACGTGTCACCACCTGAGTGGTGCCACGTGGCATTGGGTCGGGTCGGTCAACGGGTCGGTCGGGTCGGTCAATGGTGGTCGGGTTGCCAGGAAACGGCATTGGTAAAATATACCAACAATTTGTCACGATGGGATTGAACCCGCCACTTGGGGGAAGCATAGCTTCATATTCTAGCCTAAATTTTATATATAACCCTTTCTGTAAGTTAGCCCAATTCAATATTATTAAAAGTTCAATATAGTTTTGGTCTATTAATTTACGGAGTTATATAGACCGTAAAAAAATAAATAAATATACCGTCGGACTCGTTTTTTGCTCTTTTCCAATGGTAAGCTCGGGAATTTTTCGACCTCGTTTGAACCTCGAAAAATGCAAAAATCACCATTTTTTCTTTGTTTTTGCATTTTTCGAGGTCCAAACCAAGTCGAAAAATTCCCCGAGCATACCTTCGACTCGCTTTTTCGTGCTCTTCCAATGGTATGCTCGGGAATTTTTCGACTTAACGAATTGCCTCAAAATGCGAAAATCATCGTTTTTTCTTTGTTTTCGCATTTTTCGAGGTCCAAACCAAGTCAAAAAATTATCCGAGCATACCGTCGGACTCGTTTTTTCGTGCTCTTTCCAATGGTATGATCGAGGAATTTTTTTGACTTGGTTGGAACCTCGAAAAATGCGAAAATCATCGTTTTTATTTGTTTTCGCATTTTTGAGGTTCGCTTGAAATCGAAAAAATTCCCCGAGCATACCATTGGAAAGAGCACGAAAAACGCCCGACGGTATGCTCGGATAATTTTTGACTTGGTTTGGGCCTCAAAATGCGAAAACAAAGAAAACGATTATTTTCGGATTTTCGAGGTTCGCTTGAAGTCAAAAATTCCCGAGCATACCATTGGAAAGATCACGAAAAACGAAGTCCGACGGTATATTTATTTATTTTTTTACAGTTCATATAACTCCGTAAATTAATAGACCAAAACTATATCAACTTTTAATAATATTGAATGGCTAACTTTTGAAAGGGTTATATATAAAGTTTAGGCTAGAATAATGGTTATGCTTAAGCTATGCTTCCCACCCAAGTGGCGGTTCAATCCCATACGTGACAAATTGTTGGTATATTTTACCAATGCCACTATAGCACCACCTCATGTGGCAACCCACCGACCCATTGACCGACCCGAGACCGACCATTGACCGACCCAATGCCACGCGGCACCACTCGTGGTGACACGGCGCTGACCTAACAACCACAAGGACGATTTATGCAAATAACTTTAAGGACTAACGATGCAAAAATTATTAACGATGGACTAACAACGCAAAATACTTAACGGACTTAACTAACGCCCATCCAAAATAGGGACCAAAAGTGTGCATAGTTTCAAAATTAGATACCGCTGGTGTAATAAAAGTGACTTAGGGACTAAAGTTGTTATATTGGGCAAACCATAGGGACCAAACGTGTAATTTTTTCAAAAAAATATAATTCTAGATATAAAATAGCGAGCCGAAAAAAAAACGAGGAGACAAAATGGTAAAAACTAAAAACATATAGGTTAAAAAATTAAACCATTGTAGGCAGGGAATAAAAACTGATATAGCTTAAATGCACGACGCTCAAACATGTTCAGATAATTTGTTTGCTTGCAATCAAGCTTTGTTTATTGAATGACACGTCAAACGTAGGATCGTTTGTCAAATTTATAGATCATCCTAGATCTGGCATGTCATTCAATCAACAAACCTACATTCCAGGTGGACAAACAGTCTGTACTTGGTCGGTTGATATGTGCCGTTACATCACAACCTTCACATATGAATATATATTGCGTCATATGGATAACAGTTTATACTCCCTTTTTCGTTGCAGGAAGACAGTGAAAACAGAAATAAAAATGTCGTTTTCAGAAATATGTATTGGATCACCTGTTTAACATAGTAAGTCAATTCTCATGTATACCATTATCCTATAATTCGCAAAACTGAGAATTGTTAGCTGTTTATCACTGTGCGATTGTCTTATCAGCCCATGTTAAGTTTGTTGCAGTATTTTTTGGGTGATTGTGTTGCTCCTTTTATTAAAATTCAGAAGGACACTATCCGTCGTACTATGAATGGCAATGAATACTCATCGATCAAAGCGACTCACATTGGTTCTGAACCTGAGGCTACTAAGATTTTTAACCTGACTGAAGATGCTCACATAGGGATGCCTCTTGCACATACGCCACCTTATCACATAGCAAGGTCTTTCACTGCTGAGGTGAGTAATCTGTCTTGAAAATGTGTTCATACTAATGACCATGGTCGATGAGTGCGTTATGATGCTTCTTTTCAGTGTCTACTTATGACCAACAGCCATCAAATTTTGCCATGCTTTGTTTTTTCCACTCAACCTTTATTTAAAGGATTGAGCATTTTCTGAATTTAAAAAAATGTTCAATACTTTTAGTGCTAAACTATGATACACATGCACAGCTTAAGAATTCTTTTGTTAATTGATAATACATATTCATGTTAAATCCAATCAGTAAAGCCTCCACACATTGTCCAAATAAAACACAAGTGACCCAACCATATCATTGCTTTTCTCCATTACATATGTATCAAAAAAATTATTAAACCACAAACAGACGTAACTTTTATTCATAGTTAACATAAGTTACACGCATACCAACGTAGATTAACAACACCCTGTTAATCTGATACATAACACCATAGCATTAAACATAAAGACCATAGCACAACTCATCATACACACACACAAAAGATGCTACCCTAATCATGGAACTCCATTGTAAACACATGACGGGTTTTCTCAATGCACGCTTGCCTAGCCAAATCAAGGACCTGAATCAGTGCAGCGAGATTCTGATGGTCCCTATCCTGCGCCTCCTCCAAGCATTCAACACCATCGTTTGCAACATCATCTAAAGGATTCAACCGACGACCCTCTTCCAGCAATTCAGTCCTCCTCTGCAGGCGACGACGAACATCATCGCGTTTCTCTCCAATCAGCATGATGCACCCCTCATTCTCACCTTGCTCCTACAGAAACAGGAACTTAAACACATTATGCAGCTCATAAGAACCGCACGCTGCTTTCAGCTGATCAATGTTTGGGGTGGACACCATTTTCTTAACAGACTCTGACAAAAAATCACAAGGTATAAAGGCAAGTATGTCAAGCCAGAAAAAAAACACCTTATATAGGCAAACAAAAACCTGTAGCACTAAGTTGGTGTAACCTAATTGATACAGTGTCTCATTACTTAGCATTCCAATGCCAGGTTCCCAAACAAGCCAACATAGAAGCTAGCCTGACCTAAAAGCAACTTTGAATAGTTCATAAACCAACCACTAATCTAAGATTTCAGTACTGCAGCCTAAAGTGCAACCTGTGTAGTGTCTACTTTAATAATTTTATCTGCACAGATTCCCTTCATGAAGCAGGCACTAATCTAAAATTTCATTAATGGATAACTTTTCCACTAAACAGCAGCTGACAAAACAATAATGTAAAGCAAATTGCAGCATGAATTCAAGCAAGAGAAAATGTTTATTGCTTTCATTTCCATCTTTATATGCAAACAACACATGCTATTTTTTTTTCATATGCAGAAACCATAGACATTTCAACCAGCCAATCAAGCTTAGGAACCACTCGCCTTCCTACGCCATGGAAAAGCTGCTGTACAGTTACTTATTACAGGTCAGGCTGTAAAAAAGAAGACGGCAGGATGCTGAAGGTTCCTGCCTTTCCATTTGGTTGCTGCGGTGAGTGAACTTTATCTATAATCTGTTGACACTGCTAGTAGGGATGGCAACGGGTCGGGTTCGGGGCGGGTTTTAGTGAACCCGTACCCGTACCCGTTTATAATATCCACACCCGAACCCGCCCCAATACCCGATTGGTACCCGATTAATATTATCCATCGGGTTATCGGTTTTCCCCGCGGGTATCGGTTATCCCCAATTAAATCATCGTTGTACAAATTTGCGAGTATCAAGTTAAAAAACTCAACCCAAAAACAAACCAAAACACTCTAATATATCAAAGTTTTTAGAAGTTAAAGAAAACGTCTTCAATATTTGTAAAATTTGAAGATGAAAGAGTTAATGTATCATGTGTGTGAGAATTAAAGCGTCAAGCGTGAGTGTTAATTTAATTGTTTGTAATTACCAAGATATAGGCTATTAAGGAGTAGAGTAGAAAAACATTATACAAGGTTAAGAGCTCAAAACTTATTTGGACCTTATATAAATTAGCAAAAAAAAAACGGGTACCAATTCGGGTATACGGGTACGGATACGGGTACGGGTAAACGGGCGGGTATTAATAGAACCCGTAACCGAACCCGTACCCGAAAAGAAAAGAATATTTCTACCCGAACCCGTATCCAAACCCGCGAACCCGTACCCGAACCCGACCAAACCGGTTCGGGTTTCGGTTTTCCCCATCGGTTTCGGGTGCTTTTGCCATCCCAAACTGCTAGCGATAATCGATGAATACATTTTTACACTCTTTCTTGGTATATGCGTATGACCAAAATACAGCATATTTTGCTATAGTTACTTATGGATATACATAAATGCTTTCGTAAGTACTGATTGCACTTTAGTGTGCACTATTGAAATGTTAGCTTTGCTGTATGACAATGATATCCAGTCGTATAACAATAATACACCATGTATTATGAACATGTTGCCTTTGCAATTTAGTGTGGACTTTACTGTTCAACAATGAAATTATTGTAATGCCTGGATGTTATTCTAATGACTGGGTATTATTGTCATACCCGTATACCAAAAGCTGGCCTGCAGTAAAAGCATTTTGCTATATGACTGTATTATGAACATGTTGTCTTTGCTATGGTTGGAAAACCTGATTTGCGGCTCTAAATTTGTGTTCAGATTTTGAGCTATTTTCGAGCAAATTTCATACAACAACCAGACATCATCTACAAAAGGCGAACGTCGCTGAGGCTGCAATTCAGGTAATCATAATAGTTACGGGGATGAAATTACAGAATCATTTCTGCGACCATCATTCATATGTGGTGACTGTTTATTTTTATGAAATGTGAAGCTTTGGTTCACTGTTTTTTTCTTAGAGCATGGACCGCATGTATGCATATTCCAATATTAATGACTGCTGATACAGAAAGCTCAAATGAAACATGCATAGCCTCTACTTTAATGACACCAACAGTGTACGCATGTGTATGCATTGATAGCTTTAATCAGGTGCTCATTTTTTTAAACATGCACATTGCCTGCACATATTCCATTTATAAAGCACATTGTCATTTCAAATTCCACCTATAAAAACAGCTCCAACAAACATTGATTTACCAAACAATAATTTAAAACAAGCCACAACATGGATTTTGGCAAAAAAAAAAGGTTTTTCTTTTTCATCTGAATCCTGATATCAACCAAACGCAGCATTAACAGATGTACTTACGTTCTCTTTTTTTAAATGTGCAGCTACCATGGACATTTCAGGCACTGAATCAAGCTCACCAGCCGTTGACCTTTCGATGGAATGGAGCAGCTACTTTCCGCCTGGTTATTGTGGTTCAGGATCTAAAAAAGAAGATGTTAGGAAGGTTAAACCTCCAAAATAGGTTGCTCAAGGAAATGATAATGCCATGGTAGTTTCTCAATGGCTTAGATGCCTTTAAATAAAACTGTAAGAAGAA
This sequence comes from Chrysanthemum makinoi, assembly GCA_910596185.1. NCBI lineage: Eukaryota > Viridiplantae > Streptophyta > Magnoliopsida > Asterales > Asteraceae > Chrysanthemum > Chrysanthemum makinoi. Next base: position 136,946,491 of record OU343224.1, read on the forward strand.
ATTGCGTATCGTATTGTCACTGTAAATTGTGTGTATTGTTTTGCATATCATCCCGGATGTACTTTATCCAAATGTTGTTTCGTTTGGTGTGCTGCAAAGTTGCAGTTACACATGTGTTTGGTGCAATGATTGGCAGGGTTTTTATACGTTTCTAGCTGCAGAAATTTGCGCGAAAACATTGTGTTCTTTTGTGTCAAACTGAGACAAAAATTATGCCATGTTTGTATATCAAGATACTCCTATTTTATGCTATGCAAGTGCTGCATATAACTTTAATGCATGCTTTACAAAGTTTGAACATTTTTTTATGCTGCAAATTCTTGCAACACCCATCCTTGCAATCTTATACCTTTTACCGTTGCTATCTTCGACAAACTGGTCGCTACATATTTAACAAAAGCACCCGCAGCAACGCGCGGGCTCGAAACCTCGTGAAAAACAAATCCAAAAAACTAGGAGTAAAACATTAGATTACATAAAAAAAAACATCTCACATTTGTGGCCGGACCATCTGATCTTTTTAGGCATGTCAGATGGGTCTACAAGTTGAAACAATTTTGGAAATTAGTAGCTACGAAAGATATTGTAAACTAGAACAATACAATACCCAACATGTTTGATCATTATTAAATTGGAAATATTATAACCTTTAAAGCCTTCTCAAATTGTTGAATCTCGTAAGCAAAACTAGGATATTTTGAATAGGTCAATAGTTCAAGCACACCAATACATGACCTTGTAAGTGTATCCAAAACTGGTAAAACCAGATATCCATGGAGATTGCAACAAATTACGCTTTCTTTTTGGGGAAATTGTTTTAGTGATTAATTGGCCACATCTGAAGTCCATTCCGGCAGTTGTCGCCTAAATACTCGAGCAGGAGGAGTAAGCTTTTCCTCTTCATGATCCTTATCAACAACATAAGAATTGCGCTCAGAGTCCTTTCGATAGAAATTAAATTCTTCAGTAATAGCACCAAGACCGTATGGTAGATCTACAGTTGTAAGAACTTGATGCTTCCCAACAACATGAGCAGGTGACCAAAATTGAACAATAACACGTTGTTCACCGAAAGTCAGCTGCTTTAGTGCAGCTATAATCTTCTTATGCGGGTAACCTAAGGTTTAGACAAACGGTGAACCACATAATCAGAATTACATATCTTATAGTGAAACTAAAATTACTTAACTAGAAAATAATATGAGTAAGAAAACATACAACTAGTGGTTGCAGATTGAGACGAATCAGATTGAAAAATTTCATCAACTTATTTAGAAACCCAAAGTCGCACCAGAAATTTCGAGTCCCCGAAAAATGCAACTGAAGGGTTCTCTAAAGAGATATTCTTACTCAACATATCATTATTCAAAACGCTTTCAGAACCAGATGAAGAACCAAAAACCTATACCTAAACCTGTTGAAGCATATTTCCGTCGGGTAGGTCTTGACGGCTTCCACGTGCCTTCATCCTTGTCCCGAGCATGAAGTGTGCTACAAACATGAAAGAATCCGTAAGAAGGGTACCCGAGGCCGAAGCCTCGGGAACCACCCTCCGATGGTCAAGTCATATGTAGAGGATTTTAGCATAAGTATATATGTATGAATGTGGTGTGTATAATCTGTGAGATGTAGATATATGAGATGATAAAATGACATATATATAGAGAGAAAAAGTAGGAAGAGGTAAGAGGTGTATAAGAAAACCTGCCTTTGAGAATAGTATGCGTCATTTTTATATGGTAGACTTCCTTGTCCTTATCCGGTGATAGCGACACATTTAGGCGGGAAACTGCAATGTTTCCTTCTATGGACCTACCCGAGTCAGTCTTGCGTTCCCAGATATTATTCCTTACTTTCTTGGTTGCACGGTGGTCCGGATCTCTGGGCTTGTTCCGGAGTTGGTATGTTTTCATGGATGTGGTTCGGCATAAGTCATTCGACTATGGTGACTCAAAGATACGCCGTTCGGCAGTAATAATGTTTGTTCGTTCGGCTTGGGTCATCCGGCTATATAAGCCAACATGTCCCCCCAGTACTGTGTTATTGGTTGAAGACCGATGATGCAATACTTAAAGAATGTCTTTATGGCTTTTGGCACATTTCGTTTGGAAAAGTGTTGTATTTGCCTCTCGGCACGTGTCCTACGGATACATACGTTAACATGCCCCCCAATATTGCATTATTGGTAAAGGACTTATGATGTAATACTTTTTAAAGAATACCTTATGGCCTTTCGGCCTGTGTCATTCGGTCATGCCCTTCATCTAGTGACCATCTTAGAGTGGTTTATCAAGTGACCTATAAGCCTGTGCTTCATAAGGTAAGTTGGGTCTATCAGACCACATGCGCCATCAAAACCTGATTTTTTTTCCTATTTAAAGATTCAACATACTGAAGTTGTGAAAACTAGTCCAAAGAAGAAAGAAGGCATATTTGAGACTATTATGAATGTATTTCAAGGCACTTTTATCAATATAGGAAGAGATGGACCACTGATCCAACAAGAGTTTTGAACTGGCTACTAGAGGTCACCAATTTTTCTCGTTCATGATTTGAAAGTTTAGTACGGATCATTTAATTAGGCTACTAACTACTATGACGACATTAGTGACGTTAATTATTTACCTATATGGCTATGGAAATGGATCTAGTAAGAAGAGTTATTGAAATGAGAAGAATGAGAAAAAATATTAGCCACATATTTTAAATAAGGATGAGAAATAATAGGGAGATGCATATATTTTTGTAGATGCATCTCAAATTTGTGGTTATAGTTTCTTCTCATCTAAATTTTATTTTTCATTTGATCCTTACTCATATGGCTATATACATTTTCCATGATATTTTGGCGTCAACCTCTTGTCCATTACACCTTTCCAAACTCTTGTCCATTACACCTCTTGTCCATTGCACCTATACCGCCACACACCTTTCCATGCCACCAATGAACTTGCTAACTAAATATCAAAGATTCTAGATAATTTATTATACCTAAAAAATAGATTTTGAAAGGATGTTATATTTTGGTATTTATGATATGACTAGGAAGGCCTTAGGCCATGCTACTCGAGGCCCGGGAATTCAGTATAGGTGGCTAATTTGAAATGATCAAAAGTCATTAATAGGTGGCTAATACATAAGATTGTGATAAAAAAAAAAAAAAAAAAAAAAAAAAAAAAACTATATGTAACAACAATTATTGGTAGAGCTAACATGGTGTATAAACGATACACATAAAAATGGATTTGATGAAGTTACTTCAGTTAGCTGATAAAAACACACAACATATACAATGAATGAGAGATATCAATGAAAATGGTTACAAAGTATACTTGATCCTTTTCATGGTAAGCAAGTTGGAAGTTTGCGTGCCACATTTTTTCACATGGGAGTTGGTTGAATAAGCAAGCATCCACTTGACAAACATTTAAGAAGAGTAAAAGTAGGTGGTGACACCTATTGACGAAGAGTACGTGGATCCTAAAGAACCGAGTTGGACCATTTCTAAATTGACGTACAAGGAATCGACGTGACATAATTGCAATAATCCAATCATATCTTAAGTATTTGTAATCTATCTAAATTTAAATCGGTTAAACCGAACTTGAGAAAACTAAATATCAAAAAGAAGGTGAGAAACCAGTTATAAACCATAAATTATAACCGCACAACACTAAAAAAAACGGGATAATTTGAATGTTTACACTCTGTTCTCAAGTCTAAATTTTAAAGAAAAGAAAGAAATAGAATAGGAAGAGCAAAGTAAAGGAAAACATAAAAAGAAAAGTGGTTATTTCAATTTGTATTTTTGAGTTTTTTTTTTATAAGTAGTGAAAGGATATGAAGCTACTCAAATTACAAATATACCCTCAAAACTATATACGTTAATTAATTTCTGCACAACTAAAGATCATCATATTATGAGTTTCATTTGTATTGATCACACACATTAAATAATGGAGTAGCTAAATATGGTATGAACTTTTACTATTGATGATGACACACATTTATCATTGTCTAAAAACGCAAGTCGTTTCATTGATTCATAACATAAATAAAACAATATTGTTTGCATTATTGGACAAACAAAGGTATAAGAAGATAACCATAATTAAAAGCATTTAAACCTATTGGATGACATAATAGCGAAGGCACCATAGTTGTTATTGGTATATATACTAAATCTAAACATCAAAATGTTATATATTACTATCATGCATATCTTACTAGTCACCTTTTACCCGCTTTTACCCGCTTTTGCCCACTTTAATCATTCTATTAATTGTATAAGACATTTTTTTATTAGTGTGATTTGTATTGTATTTTTGTTTTTAATCAATTCATGTTCCGCATTTCTAGTCAAATTTTATATTTTATGTTTCGTAATTTCTATTTAACGCACATTCACTTGGCACGCCTATGACATATATATGTTTTTTTCTTCTTTGAAGCACCATTGATTGAACAAAAAGTAATTTCGTCATTGCAAGACATAAAGGATAAACAAAAAAGATGTGATGAATGTGTATGAAAGGGATCAAGTGGACCATGTGACTGTCAATAGAAGATCGAAAATTTGTTCCCTTACTTTTGACTTAAATTAGTTGAAACTTTTCCATATAGATTGAATATGGATTTTTTTCTTCTTGAACAAGCTAAGATTGAAAAAGATTTAATACGTTTAAAATTAAAATGAGGACAAATTAGGACTACATTAGCCTTCTATGATATGTGCATCAAAGTTACAAAATTTATGAAAGGAATGTTGCTATTTTGTCGTCGATAAAAAAAAAAAAAAAAAAAAAACCTTGGTTATTTGTTGAAATGAAAGTATATTTAATTTGTCAAGAATTCTAGCATAATTTGTTTCTTGATGCATGCAGCTCTGATTTGCTTTGAAATAAATGATAGATTACATACATATTTTATTGCTAATTTGAGTAATGATGGACATGTTTGATAAATATTTGGCAAACCTGGTATAAACAATACCACACAGACACACAGACGATGTTTATCATGTTAGAGATTAGAGAACTAGTACCGTGTATTATACTTGCACCATATGATTGACATAAAGTTTTGAATAAACAGTTAAGAAGTCACAGCGTCCATTTAAAGAAGCTAACAGGCAACAAACATAGAACAGTACGTTATAAAATCTAAAAATGGAATAATTATAGACTTATAATTAATAGAAGTAATGTCTACTCATAGTTCGTAAATCGTAACAAATACATGCAGTAACAATATAAATTACTGAAAAGAACAGGTCAATGCTTGTGTTCACCTTGCGTGCCACTACCACAATTACCAGTTTCCCCATCGCCGTTTTCCCCGGCGACAATTGTCGCTGGGGAATCATCACTAAACGACAAAAATATATCCTACGTGGCACGAAGTCTCGTAGAAAAGTCAGCTAAATTATGGAGAGGTTTTCCCCGGCGACATGTCGCCGGGGATACCTTTGTTATATTTTGACCGAAAATTTCATCGTGCAACGTGGCGGGAACTTTTCCCGCTTACCTTTCCCCAGCGACATGTCGCCGGGGATTCATTTGATTATTTAAAATATGTAATTAGTGTTAATTTTATTACTTTAAATTTTTATTTTGCATGTTTCCCCAGCGACATGTCGCCGGGGATTCATTTGATTATTTAAAATATGTAATATTAGGTTCATCTTGGCGCCATTTAAACACTTGTTTCCCTATCTATCAATGCACATATTGACTTTTGAGTCGTGTTTATGTAAAAGTTGTGATCTATTTGTATTGCGTTGATCCGTTATATGGTATTTGTGTTTTTGGTACAAGTTGTATGGCGGAGTCTATACAGTGTTTTGGTACAGGTTTATTTGGTAGATTTTTTCCGAAAAATTCGGAAAAATCTGGAAATCGCTGACCGCAGTGCATTAAAAAAATGCGAGGTTTCCGCCACGTCACGGATAACACACGCTAAACGCGTTGACAAGTCAACGAAAAAAGTTTCCCAGCGACATGTCGCCAGGGATAGTAGGCTAACTCGTTGACTTGTCAACAAGTAACCATAGTATCCCCATGACATGTCGCCGGGATACTTAATCAATATAATTAGTGTCTTAATCATTTTGCTTAATTCCACTATTCCCAAATGACATGCCGCCGGATAATGTGCCACAAGACTGCTTCTTTGACTTAAATTTGAGTGGGACCCACGTCGTCGCCGGGATTGTGCCGGGATACAATCCCTTACGAGACTTCCCCAGCTTAGATTCCCCAACATACGTCACGTGATACGCTTCCCAGCGACATGTCGGGAATCCCATATGTCATTTGGGGTAGCCAGTGAATGTTGTAGTGTGCATGCTTTGTAACATAACTTACCAAACACATCCTCTTAAATGACAATAATTTGTTCAAAAAAAAAATGATAATAATTACTAATGTCAGTTCATCAATTCAGTAGAAAACATATAAGTATAAAACCTATATATGTAAATGTACAAGCATAATCGAGGAAGAATTAAGTTATAACATCTGATTGATAGCGAAAAAAGAAGTAGGTATAATAAAAATGACCCGACATTATTTCATATCATGTTTGTGTGAATCATCGTCAAAGGAAGAAAAAGACAATAAAACACAATCTGTCCCTGTCTAGACACAAGTGGGTTCAAAGTTCTCTTTTTCAACTAGAGTACTTTATCTCTACTCTCAAGTCTCAACCACTAATTACTTCCCCATATCATAATTATTTTTAATCTATCAAAATTATAAATCGATTAAACCGAACTTGAGAAAACTGAATATCGAAAAGAAGGTGAAATCATAGCCGCGCAACACTAAAAAACCAGATAAATTTTGAACGCTTAAATACCAAACACAAATGATTGTATAGGATTTCATATGTAGATCAGTAGAGGCTTAATTTGTGGCACACTGCACACAGCTTTTGTTTACGTACTATCATAGATATCATTGTATAGTCCACTAGAGTCCAGGAGTCGAGCCAAACTCATATATGCTTAATTCGATAGCTTGACAAGTCTCAATGATGCAGGCTCTACGAGGATGATTCAATCAACTCGAACTCTCTAGATATAAATTACTAGTATTTATTTTGGAGTATAAAGAAACTTCAATCAAATACATATGTATATAATATTATTCTTGTTGAATGTTGATTTGATTATGTTAGTTAATTTCATGTTGATTTGATGACTTTGATCAACAACTAGATACACTTTTTAATTATTATTGATAATGATATTAATAGTGAACGTGACTGATGCAGGAGCAAATGTATTCCATATATTGATTCATTGATAATGAATTAATGATATTAAAGTTATAAAGTACGACTAGATCTTCCCATTAAAGTAATGACAATTACATACCTTTTGCGTTCATTTAATCTTTTGCACAGTAGTATTGTAATTAATTACCACAAAGTACACACTAGATGAAAAATACATAGAGATTTTACAATTGAGTAACAAAATCACCACCTAAGTGCGTGTAAGGTGGAATTGATCCCCTAACCTTTTTTTTTTCTGAAAGGTGTCATCAATCAATACGATAACTCGCACTCTCACAGATTAAGCTGATTTGATTCTTACCGCCTGAAGAAACTTTAGCAAACTCCAAGTCGCCATTGCTGGAAAATAGTATCAAGTCATTGTCTTCATCCCAGTATTTGAGACGAATCATTTGACTCTCCAATTTTAACCTTTTTGCCACTTCTTTTTTCAGTTTCGACAGTCCCTTTTAAATAGGGAACCAGAACCCTTTGCTATCTTCTCCATAAGTTGCCTTCACATACACCATATTCTTTGAGCCTCTTTTACGTTTTCTGCCTACGCTGGTGGATGAGCATTCGTCTGGGACATCGACAAAGTCGGTTCTAGCAATATCTGATACATCATTAAAGGTATCCATAATATCAGGTTCTATTTTCACACAAAGATCCATATGTGGTCCAACAACTTCTATGAATGATTTGTCACCCAGTTCAAATCGAGAAGCAACCCCAAAATATTGCTTCAACAGTTGGACCAAGTTCAATACGTGTTTGATATCTTTCATGTGGAACGGGAGAAAAAACTCTAACACATAGTCCTCGTTGCTTTCGACACTATGCAAATTGATTGCAAAGGAGCTGGTTAACCCGTGCATGCGTGCAAAGTGGACCAAAGGGTACTCTTCTTCACTGAGTTTGGTTATATCTTCACAAAAACATGAACCCCGGGATGACAATGCCCTGCCAACCAAGCCACAAAACTTGTCCAGGTGCCGTTCTGTACATGCTTCTCGAAAAGGCCACAAACCCAAGTCTTTAACATAATATGGTAAACCACATGTTGACATGCAGAATTTTCCAAGGCATCTGCTATCAAAACTATTACAGCTCATCCTTAGAACTTGTTCATGGGAAGCAATTGTGCTAAGTGAGGACACAACCCACGTTTGAGAAAGAGGTAATCGATAATAGTCACATACAATACTTAGAATACTGAAGACTTTTTCCAACTCATTGAGCCTGCCTTCAATGATGTCCCCTATATAAAAGATATCACCCACATAAGGGTTAGTAGCAAAACATGATTCAGACAAGTTTCCCAAAAAATTTAGTAGTCCAATTCTAAATTACAAAAAGATGGGCACAACTTACATCTGAAATGAGGCCATCAGATTCTTGTCGGCATGTCAGATTTTGTGTCTGAAAGTTGACAAATTTTGGAAATTAGTATTAGCTATATATGAAAGGAAGTGAAAACTAGAATAAGATACAAAACATGCTTCACTATATGTGGATATATTGATCTTCTTACTCCTTTTAGCCAATTAAAAAAAATGGATATACCTTCAATGCCCTCTGAAATTGTTGAACCTCATAAGCAAAACTCGAATACTTTGAAGACGTCAAGAGTTCAATCACACCAACACGTGACCTTGTAGTCGAATCAAACACTGGTAAAGCCAAATATCCATTGAGATTGCAACGAACCGCACACTCTTGTTGTGGAAAATATTTAGGCAAGTAATTAGTTACATCTGAAGTCCACTCTGGCAATCCTTGCCTAAATACTCGAGCGATCGGACTAGTGTCTTCATCTTCATCATCCTTATCCACAACAATAGAGTTGTTGTGCACAGAGTCCTTTCGATACAAAAGAAGTATTTCATCAATTACACCAAGACCAAATGGTTGATCTATAGATGTAAGCAGTTGGTGTTTCCCAACGACACGAGGTGACCAAAACTGAACAAGAACACGTTGCTCACGGAAAGTTAATAACTTAAGTGCAGCTCTTATCTTGTCTTGTATCATCTTATTATGAGGGTCAATATTTCCAGCACTCAGCTCAAAACCTATAGTTGAGAAGAATAGAGAACCACATCAGATACATATATTCACAAAATTTTAATAGAACTGTGAGTGATGAAGTTTATATTAGGAAGAAAGACATATTACCATCTTGAGAGGGATCAGATTCATGAACTTCATAACCATTTGTAGAAACCCAAAGTGGCGTTAAGTATCTCTCCTCCCCGGAAACTGCATGTATCGGCTTTTCCAAAGATATCTTGTTCGATATCATATTGGAACGAAATCCCGAAGATTCGCCTCCATCTGAAGACTCAACTGACTGGATTTGTGTAAACAAGTCCATAAGAAACTAGGCAGATGTGAGACTTCTATATAACTTTTTTTCAATGCATTATATTTATAGGACCTACCGTGCACCGTCCCATAATGTCACCTACCGTGAATTTATTTTGAATAAACTGGTTCAATATGATTTTAATATTTAAACCTACTAGTTGGAGTTCAAAGTATTCCATCTCTTGACTTTACCCAAACATTGATATTTTGTTAATCTCTTTTTGCTATATGATAGTTCACCAGTATAAGTTATCATGTCACTTTTTTAATAGAAAGACAACATATATTAAAAGAAACCACAACCAAAGTATGAAGTATTATCAGTATAAATTGAAAAAACTCGTTCACACTGCCGAATTGATGTAACCGGAATATTTTGAAAAATTGCAATCATGTTTTCTCGTATAGCTAAACTACTTTCGACATATTGATTAAGGATTCAAAATGAAAGTTCGAACCTAAATAGATTGTAATGAATGACATAGTAGTCGTGTAATATACAATACAAGTGTTTGTACTCTATAACAGAATATTTAATATACAAATAAAAAATTGATACGTGCAAATGATAATGACCTAAAGAGGGGTGAATAAAGTATAATAAAATATGGCACAGGCAAAGAATTGTAGTATGTGCATGTGCAATGTGAGCTCGCATTGCTTTTTCTTCCTATCATTGTCTCTTATTTGATGTGCTTTGAATAGGACTTGCACCTAAAACTACCTCTTTGAGTATTATTGACATTTTTAGATAGACAAGACTATATCACGTTTGTTTAATTTAAATTTTGAAATGATGAGCTAGATGCGTTTTATGACACTACCTCAGTGCTCGCGCATTACGACGATGAATATGCGTACAATTAAATATTTTGGTGAGCAATTGCACTTAAGGGTGCGTTTGGTTTGCCGCTATAAATCACAATGGGTATGTGTGTTGGTATAGAGTGAATTGATAATGGAGAGTATGAAGAAACAACCCACACACATAATATATGAGGAAACCTTCACATTTAGGTATCCTCATTCCATTATAGTGGACCCTATAACCAACCAAACAACATTAATGAATTTCATCATAAGAAGGTTTATAAGGTATGCTACACTCTTCACATTTCTTGAGGAGCATGGATATATATCAGGGGTACCATTGATAAGACCTTGTTTATTAAGAAAGACAAGAAGGATATCATTCTGGTGCAGGTATATGTAGATGATATCATCTTTGGCTCCACAAGAAGGTCTTGGTGTGAAGAGTTTGAGGCCTTGATGAAAGGCAGATTTTAGATGAGCTCAATGGGTGAGCTCACATTCTTTCTTGGATTACAAGTCAAACAAAAGCCAGATGGACTGTTTATTTCTCAAGACAAGTATGTTGCTGACATGCTGAAGAAATTTGACCTTGTAAGTGTGAAGACTGCAATAACCCCAATGGAGACCAAAGTGGCATTGACAAAAGACGAGGAAGTTGATGATGTGGACGTGCATTTATACAGATCCATGATAGGTTCTTTTATGTATTTAACTGCCTCTAGGCCTGATATTATGTATGCAGTTTGTGATTGTTCTCGTTTTTAGGTTACTCCCAAGACTTCACATCTTCATGCTGTGAAGAGGATTTTTAGATACCTTAAGGGCAAACCCAATTTGGGCCTATGGTATCCTAAAGAATCATCCTTTGACCTGGAAGCTTATTCAGATAGTGATTATGTTGGGGCAAGCCTTGACAGGAAATCCACAACTGGTGGTTGTCAATTCCTTGGCAGGAGACTCATTTCATGGCAATGCTAGAAGCAAACAATAGTGGCTACATCTACAACTGAAGCTTAGTATGTAGCTGTTGCAAATTGCTGTGGATAGGTGTTATGGATTCAAAATCAGATGATGGATTATGGTTTAAACTTCATGAATACCACAATTCACATTGATAATGAAAGCACTATCTGTATAGTGAAGAACTCAGTGTACCTCTCTAAGACTAAACACATAAAAATCAGGCATCACTTTATCAAAGATTCCTTTGAAAAGAAACTTATTAGGGTGGAAAAGATTCAAACAGACAAAAATGTAGTTGACCTATTGACCAAAGCCTTTGATGGACCAAGATTCAATTTCCTAGTGGTTAATATTGGTATGATAAATCCGTAGCTACATTTAAGGGGATGATTAAATGTATAGTTTGTAACATAGTAAAAACTAGTTAGTAGACTTAATTTGGTAGTTATAGGATTATTAGTTCTAGTTAGAGTTAAAACTGGTAGTTTTAGAATTAATACAGGTAGTAGTAGTTTAAATTAATTCTGGTTTCAACAAACAGTGGTTGTATTTTCTTTGGTTTTAGACTAATTTTTCCAGGAAAAGCATGGATTGAAGATGAATGAAAGATGTGTTGATTGGTTTGTAAGTGTACTGTGTTAATTCTGATGAGTCATCGTTAATACTGGTTGACTATTTTAAGTCTGGTAGTGCAAATAAAGTTACCGTTAGTGGTGGTTGTGGGAAAATTGATTTTTACTGTTTAAATAGTACCGTTACTGATTTTTCGGCGCTATGAATTATATATATGGATAATATTCATCTTTTATTTATATTTATCATTTATTTACTCCATATTAATATTCAAAGTAACAAATCTTCTTTTTACGACTAAAACTCACTACCAGTTGTTAAACCCTAATATGGGGCGTATACTAGTACATCACAATTCTCTTAAACATGGCGCAATTAAAGTTCTGTGATAAGCATAATCAAGTGGGGTTCTTAATGAAGCCAGCAGAAAGCACGGGCTTTAAACAGATAGTGGATTTTCTGAAAGGGTTACCATATAAGGTATGCCTTAACACATAATCCTACTATCCATGACTCCTTAGTCAAACAGTTTTGGCAAACTGCCACTGCCATAACTCTTGCTGATGGGTGATAACATCAAATAGTCCTGAATATTAAGTGTCAATTTCCCCCGATAATGCTTGTAATTTATATCATTTATATGGATTTACGCTTGTTTTCCATTGTTTTTCCCTTTTAGGTAAATTAAGAGCATTGGAGCTAAAGAGACGTGGAATTGGAGATGTATCTAAAGAATTATCATAGTATGCTGATTTTGAAGAAGTTACGGCGTAACTCGTCTCTCACATTACGCCGTACCTATTGCGTGACTCAAAAAACCAACTTATCAAAAGGTTACGGCGTAACTCTTCCCAAAGGCTACGATGTAACTATATTAGGTCAAATGAGGTTCCACGCCGCTGATACTTACGCCGTAACTATTACCTCAACTATGGCGTAACCAAGTATATCGAAGACTACGGCGTAACCACTAATAAGGTTACGCCTTAACTAGCATATCTAGTGCAAAATACGAAGGAATTGATGGTTACGGCGTAACTCTTATATTAGTTACGCCGTAACCCAGATCTGGCCTATAAATACCCCACGATTTCCAACATTTCATATCATCTCTTCTCCTCCCTTTCAAAGGGAGCGATTAGGGCAAATCATCCCATTCCACACACAACAACCAGATAACGTGGGAAAAAGCTCAAGGCGGGTCTAGAGGAGCATACGGAGCTGTCTCCAAGGGAGAAATCACTCCCCTACGATAAGCATTGGCATTTTATATTTTCTTTACTTTCAATTCATGTATTTCGTACCTTTGAATATTGAATTTGTTTGTATGATTAATATGCTAAGCACCTCTTGGTGTTGGCCTAGTTATGATTCCTTAATTGTTTTGTTTGCGTTTATTTTACTTCCGTACAATTATTTCTAAGTGTATGCATGCATAGTTTATTGGTAGCCACCCTTGGTTCGGTAGTTTTGAATGGCGGTAGAGGCCAATTCCCTAGGAGATATGACCAACTGACCCTAGGTGAGCGGACTGAGACGAGAAGGGTAAGATATAACCAACTGACGACCCTTTCGACTTGTGCGATTTGACCAACTGATCACCTATCGTTTGGATAAACTTAATAATTAGGGGGTGAGTGTCTAAGTTCCTAACGGCCGGGCACTCACTATTATAAATCTAGCATGTAGCGGTACTTAATGAATTGGCTTAAGGGACCAGGAACAACAGGACTTATGAGGGGACACCTGACTTCTCTTGTGGTGGCATCTTTGCTGATATGTTAGAGCGAATTGACCAAATGCTGTCCTCTCGACTTTGACCCCACCTGAAGTAATTGGAAGTAAGTAGACGTAGACATAACTAGCTAGGAGGATTAACTAGGTTAGCACCACTCTCCTCTATTGATTACCCTTTACCGTTTATTTGCTTTTATTTGCTTTATTCTGCTTTAGTAGTTTAATTAATTAATTCCCTATCGAAACCATTATAAATCTGTGACACCTAGACTTAGTACTAATCCAACACACATAGCTCTTGGGACGACCTCGGCTTTACCGATTACTACACTACACACGACCGTGTACACTGCCCGTTAGTGCATTAGGGTACACCATAGGTTTAACGAGACTTTATAAATATTAAAACCTGTTCAAGAAACTTGCATCAAGTTTTTGGCGCCACTACCGGGGAGTTATATTTGGATTTCTATTAAGTCTTTCATTTTAGTTTTAAAATTTTCTCAAATTCTCACGATCTCTTTTCAAGTTTCAGGTACTATGGAAGTTGTTAACATTGATGACCTCACCCTAGAGGAATATTTGACGTTGACAAGAGAAGAACAAGGGCCGGGGCTCGTAAGACCGGTGATTGGAGCAGATGTCCAGTTTGAAATCAGATGTCAGTTCATGAGGGAACTAAGACAAAAGCTTTTTGCGGGGACTGATAATGATGATGCCCACTTACATTTACGAAGAGTTTTGGAGATAGCCGATCTTTTTCACGTTCCGGGAATTCCTCATGATGCTCTTATGCTCAGGATATTTCCTATTACACTCACTGGAGCGCCCAAAAGATGGTTTGACAGAATTCTAGCAGGGCCGATCAATACATGGTATCTTCTTAAAAATGCATTTATTCGAAATTATTGTCCTCCTTCGAAGATTGACAAAAAGATGGAAGAGATAAGGAGTTTCAGGCAAGAGATGGATGAAACGTTAGATGCAGCTTGGGAAAAATTTAATGACCTTCTATACAATTGCCCAATACATGATCTCAAGAACTATCAGAAAGTCCTTATTTTCTACAACGGGTTAAACATCCCTTCCAGCCAAATGCTCGACTCTCAAGGGCCGATCCCTATGATGCCTCTGGAACAAGCCCTTACATCAATTCAAAAGATGGCTGACCATTCACGAAATTGGTACGATGAAGCTACCACCTGGGCCACTAATAGCAATAGCTTGGACAATTTTGGTGATATCACCAAAGGAATTGATAAGCTCGGATCTGATATGAAGATGGTTAAGGAAGATGTTCATTCCCTCCAAGAAGAAAGCGAAGCATGTGAGCAGGTCAGGTATATTGAGTCATTGGAGGAAACCGTCAATAAATTCTCGGATAATTTAAAAAGGATGCACGACTCGAATGACGAATGGATTAGGAAATTCAAGGAGGGCGCAGACTTTAATTTAAAGAAGCTTGACGATAAGAGGAAAAGCTTGGAAGTTAAGCTTGAAGGATTAAACCAAAAGGTCCTAGAAAGTAAAAAGAAAGCAGTTGGATCTATCAAAGCAACGGTGGCGTTAAGAGGGATCAGATTCATGAACTTCATAACCATTTGTAGAAACCCAAAGTGGCGTTAAGTATCTCTCCTCCCCGGAAAATGCAAGTGTCGGCTTTTCCGAAGATATCCTGTTCGATATCATATTGGAACGAAAACTCGAAGATTTGCCTCCACCTAAAGACTCAACAGACTGGAGAAACAAGTCCATAAGAAAATAATAGGCAGATGTGAGACTTGTATAACTTTTTTTCAATGCGTTATATTTATAGACAACAGGCGATTATTTACACTCCATCCCATCATGATGTTACCTACCGTGCACAGTCCCAACACGATGTCACCTACCGTATTGCTATTTACACTCCATCCCATCAATAGTGATCGAGTATTTTTTTTTTTTATATTTAATTGTGTGAATTAAAATAACATTTGTGGAGTTGTAGAGTTTGTTCTTACATGTTTTGTCTACGAGCAAATACATATTTGTAAAACTATCTCTATAGACGTAATATGTTTTTCGGTCTACCCAGCAAATACATTTAGCCATTTAAATAGTTGAAAATAGAGCAATAAAGAGATGGAAGGTTTAACGGAGCGTAATTGCAAAAAGTATAATTTTTACGTGTTTAATAACATGCAATGACTTTTATAAATATCTTTATTTTTTCCTACGTAGTTGCTATACACACAATATTATATATATGTTTTTATCTTATAGTAACCCGTAGAGTTGTACATTTATTTTAATATTGATATTTATATCTCATAGTAACCCATGGATCGTGCGAGGATCTATAAGACTATGAATGAAATTCACTTTGATATTGATTTGGTGTATGTTATGTTCTTTTAATGTCTATTCGAAAGTTCGAAAGTGACGGAATAAAATTCTTCATGCTACACCTAATGAGATAGAGAAGGCTAAACATGAAGACATTTTTCTATCGGTGCAAATGTTATCTCTTTTATGGCTTAGGAATAAGAGTGCTCGTTTATTTCTCAACTGAGATAATTTGGTCTTAAAGGCTTATAGTTTTGAACTTATAACAAGTCCTTGTGAGCGAGGTTGTTTTTTTTTTTAATTGCTGTTGTGTTTTTGTTATTTGTTTTTACTCTTTTTGTTAGCCTTTTGGTGTTTGTAGCCAATTCAATGGTTGTGTTTGGCTAAGGGGCTTATATAACTTAAATTTCGAAAGCTTTCCTACAAGCCTCGTTTAGCGTAGAGGCTTATAGGGGGCTTTTTAAATTATAGGCCCTAACCCTAGTCATAAGCCTCAACTTAAAAAATGAGACTAAAATTTTTATAAGTCCCAAATATAAGCATCGTTGGTACTAAATTACTTAATTGCCTACAAAAATATCTAATGTTTACACATGTTAATTTAATAATATGTTTTTTTTAGTAAATTTACAATAATAAGCCTCAACTTAAACTAATTTGCCAAACAAGTTTATTAAAAAAAATAATTAAACATTTCTTCGGTACATGTATTATTTAATTATATTTGTAACACTATATCTACAAATGTAATATGTACGTTGTATATAATAAATATAAAATATATACATTAGCATTTAGTACTTTGCACATTTGCATTTTTTGTTTTAAAAAAATCGTCTGATTTTTATAAAAGAAGTTTTAATTTTACGTAAGTTTTATCAAAAATTATAAAATGTGTATATGTTGGTTATTTAGACACTCTTGGTTTCACCCAATCTATTAAATCTTGACGAGAGTCAAACACCTGAAAACGAGTTTTTAACGAGTTTTAATACTTTGTAATTTTTAATAGTAATCTATAAAATATACTAGGTACTATAAATGTATATATATACTTACCATGTCTGTTTCAAATTCTGATTTGTTCTGTGAGAAGTAGTTGCTTTCATTCCTGATTTCATTTGTCTCATTTTGAAAATACCCGCCTTCATTTTCCTCATGTTCAAAATACACGCTTTCATTTTCTTCATGTTGAAAATACTCGTTTTCATTTTCCTCATGTTGAAAATACCAACTTTCATTACTGGCTTCATTTTCGCCTTGTTGAAAAAAGTCTTGAATATACTCCGACCAACCCATTTTTACTTAAGTAATGTTGGTGTGTTATTTATTTATAACTCAATGCTAGTATGATTACATATTTATAACTTGTAAGAGAAAAATTCTTATAATTTAAAGATTCTTATGCTTGAATTGCCCATTTTGTTTTATCATTGAATTGTACATTTTAATGTAAAAGGATAAAAAGTGTGAAAGTGCCCATTTTATTTTTTGATTGCATTGTACATTTCAATGTAAAAAGATAAAAAGTAGTATACATGTTGTCAATTGCATTTGTAAATTAATACAAGTTGAAAAAAAGCAAATAGGAAATCTTCCGTGTAAATAGGAAATCTTCGATCAGTTGCATTTCAATGGGTTGTTGCTCTGACTATAACCAAATAGTGCAAATGGGGCGTTCTATTTTGTATTACTACCTCCGTCCCAAAATTATAGTCCCCTATTGACTTTTTCGGTCTTTATTTTTCAACTTTGACCTTAAATATTTTTATTTGTGTTATACAATAGTTGATAAAAAAGATATCGATGAGAATACATTCAAAAACTCAATCCATTCATATAATTTTCATCAAGTATTATATAACACAAAACAAAATATTTAAGGTCAAAGTTTAAAAGACAAAAAAGTCAATAGGGGACTATAAATTTGGGACGGAGGGAGTATAAAATATTGTCAGAAAAATTTATCAATCAATCAATATAGTGCAAATAAGAATTTCATCGTGTAAATAGAAAACCCATACATTTATCTTCCTAGCATGATTTTAATATTTAAACCTACTACTTTGGAGTTCAAAGTATTCCATCTCTTGACTTTACCCAAACATAGATATTTTGTTAATCTTTTTTTGCTATATGATTGTTCACCAGTATAAGTTATCTTTTTTTGCTATATGTGGAACGTGGACAACATATCTTACTATTATATAAAAAGGAAGCATAGGCTTTACAATGGACAAGTCAGCTTTGTACAGTTTGATACTATTGAGAGGCCTTAAAGTCTCGAAAACTCATGCCACCCCTTTTGTCCCACACACACCAGCAGTCATTTCTTCTATCTTCATACCCTTTTAACCATTTCTACAAACATGCTCACTTTCTCTCTTTTTCAACATCCATCTCTTTCCCATTTGCAATTTGTGTGTGCGTGTGTTTTTTTTACATTGCTCGTGGGTCGACTCACATATATGTTTTTTAATTTGTGTCTGCTGGTGTCTACATTGTGTTCTGTTTGTTGTTGGAAATTTTTGGATAATGGTTTAATAAGATATATTTGTAAACAATATGGTTAATTAGGTGAAGAAGGGGGATGATGATAATATTGCTCATGTTTCCTTGGCTCCAAATGAAGAGGTTGTCGTCTTTATATATAAGCATATCGTTTTTGTTGTCTAATCCATATTGTTTGCACCTTTTTGTCCAGCTCGTGTTATATTCTTTGAAGCAAAAACTCTATTTTCTTGAAATTTTTGGTTGATGAATTTTTGAAATCATGGAAACTGTGTGCATGTATTGTGTGCATATCGTTTTTGACTTTAGTTGATTGGTTTGTAGGAATTATGTTGTTCATTCCCTAATTTCTTAAGGTTGTTTTCTTCAAGTGACATGGTAATATTTTATTCTCTTGGCTATATGTAAGGCTACATTCTTTCTTTGCCGTGTCCTTTGCAAAGATTAGCTAGCTATAGCTACATGCAATATAAATTGTATCTTGATGACTTACTACTACAATTTGTGTTTTGATTGATTTAATCTTTTTGTCATAAATTAATCTTACCAAATATGATCAACAAGTAATTATTACAAACTTTTAATAAGTCTTCATCGTATAAAGTGGAAGACATGAAATTGATGGTAAGTTAGTAACTTTTGATAAGAGGTAGTCTTCATTTTCGTGTATATTTGTATTATCAGAAATTATTATATATAGAAACATTATATATACATGTACTTTTGACCTCAACAAGGTAAGCAGGTGATTAGCTAAATGTAGCTAGACTCCAACTATTTTTACAAATATACAAAAAAGCATGTCAAACAAGATTGTCACATTAGTAGGTGATGAACCCATACGGAGTATGGTTTACTTAATTAAAGACGGTTTATGCATACAACTAAATTTAAAAAGTTTTTATTATCGTTTTAATGTTTCCATTTTGTTACTTTTCTTTACTGCGTTATATGATCGTTGTAGTTGTTTGAGTGTCGCTACTTATTTTATGATCATGGGCCGTGCTTAGCACGGCCTAAAGACTTCACTAGTATATATTATAAAAGGAACCACAACGAAAGTACGAAGTATTACGAGTATAAAAGACAAAAACCTCGTTCACATATATAACGTGCTCACTCTTATATCACTGCCGAATTGCTGTAACCGGAATCTATCGAAAAATTGCAATCATATTTTCTCGTATAGCTAAACGACTTTCGACATATTGATTAAGGATTCAAAATGAAAGTTCGAACCTAAATAGACTGTAATGAATGACATAGTAGTCGTATAATATACAATACAACTGTCTGTACTCTATAACAGAATATTTGATATACAAATAAATAATTGATACGTACAAATGATAATGACCTCTTGTCACTCGCGGAAAAGAGGGTGAATAAAGTATAATAAAATATGGCACAAGACAAGAATTGTAGTGTGTGCATGTGCAAGGTGAGCTCGCGTTGCGTTTTCTTCCTATGCATTGTCTCTTATTTGATGTGCTTTGAATAGGACTTGCACCTAAACCTACCTCTTTTTATTGGCATTTTTAGATAGACAAGACTATCACGCTTGTTAAATTTAAATTTTGAAATGATGAGCTAGATGCGTTTTATGACACCACATGTGTACTCGCGCGTTACGACAACGAGAGTATGCATGTAACTAAACATTTTGGCGAGCAATCGCATTTAAGTTATGTGTTTTTGTGAAATAAACTTATTGATGACGTTGCTAAAATATTTCATGATGATGCGTAGAAAAAAAGACTTTGTATTTGTAATTGGTAATTGTATTATGTGTATTACATCCTTTGTCTCAAAATTGTAGTCAATGTTTTTATTTTTTGATGTTTTAAAATAATTGTCCACTTTATATTTTAAGCAATAAAAAATAATTTAATGAAGTAATATTCTATTTGCGTTGTTAAAAATTATAGTGGTCTCACTTTTATTAATATGTGTTTTTTGTCTCATAATGATAATTTTGAGACAGAAGGAGTATGACTTTGTATATTGTTTCAAATAAATCTGAGTAAATTACATGGATGGTCCTTGTGGTTTGTCCAAAATTTCATATGTCGTTCCTCAAAGTTTAAAGTTGCATGGACAGTCCCTATCTTCGTAAAAAAATATTTTTTAACTGGTTAAGCGGATTATGTTACTCCCTCCGTCCCTAAATAAATGTTCACTATTCACTTTTGAAGTTTTTTTTTATAACAATTTTGACCTTAAATTATTGGGAAAATTGCATGAAAAGTCATTATACTTGGCACTTATTGTCATTGTGTATAGCGACCTATTTTTTTTATCATTGTGACACAAACTTTTTGGGAGCGTGCTATTGTGTGTATCGATGACTTGTTTAACTTGTTGTAGCAGGTCATGTTAACGACCTAACTTTTTATTGCACCGTTAGTCCTTTTCGTCTGCTTTTAACGATGTTATTATATTATTGCACCGTTAGTCATTTTCGCCGTTTTTACACCTTTTCGTCGTTTTTGCACTTTTCCGTCCGTTTTGCCCTACGTCCGCTTTTACACGCTGTTCGCTTTTACATGATTTTACACGCTTTACACGCTTTACACGCTTCCCCGCTTTTACACTTTTTCATCCGCTTCCGTTTCGTCCGCTTTTACACGCTGTCCCTTTTACACGCTTTCCCGCTGCCCGCGTTTTTACACGCGTGTTCTTCCGTTTTCGTCGTTTACACGTTTTCGCTTCTTTACACGTGTTCATCCGTTTGTTGCCCGCGTTTTTACACGTTTTCGCTGCTTAAAGCTTACACGCTTCGTTTTCCGCTTTACACGTTTACACGCTTACACGTGTTCTTCCATTTTACACGTTTTCCGCTTTTGTCCGTTATTACACTTTTTACACCGTTCTTCCGTTTTTACACGCCGTTTACGCCGTCCGTTTTACATGTTTTTTGTTTTCGTACGTGTAAAACGTTTTTTACACGTTGTTTAACACGCTTTTTCGTTTTGTTTTCGTTTCGCTGATTTTTTACACGTATCATACGTTTACATCGCTTTTTATCGCGAGTCCGTTTTACACGTTTTTTTTCATTTTTCGTTTTTGTTTTCGTTTTTACAAGACGTTTTTAGTCCGTTTTTTCGTTTACGTTTCGCTTTTGTACGGTAAAAACGGACGAAAACGCAAAAATGGACGAAAAAAAAACGGATAAAAACGTGTGTAAAACCACAAAAACGTAAAACGGACTAAAACGTAAAAACGTATAAAACGCGGTAAAACGGACGAAAACGTAAACGGAAAACGGAAAACGGAAGAACACGTGTAAAACGGTAAAAACGACGTAAAACGCGGAAAAGAACGAAAACGGGAAAAACGGACGATAAAACGTAAAACCGACGAAAACGGTAAAACGACGAAAACGTGTAAAAACGGACAAAAAGGTGTAAAAACGTAAGAACAAGTGTAAAAGCGTGTAAAAACAGACGAAAACGGAAGAACACGTGTAAAAACTAAAGAAAACAGACGAAAACGTGTAAAAACGGACGAAAATGTGTAAAACCGGACGAAAACGTGTAAAAACGGAAGAACACGTGTAAAAGGTAAAAACGACAAAACGAACGAAAACGTAAAAACGGATGAAAACGTGTAAAAACAGACGAAAACGTGTAAAAACGGATGAACACGTGTAAAAACGGACAAAAAAGTGTAAAAACGGACGAAAGGGTGTAAAAACGTGTAAAAACTTGTAAAAACGTGTAAAAACATGTAAAAACGAACGAAAACGTGTAAAACGTGTGAAAACGGACGAAACCGTGCAAAAACGGACGGAAACGTGTAAAAATGGAAGAACACGTGTAAAACTGTGTAAAAACGTGTAAAAACGGACGAAAACGGAAGAAAACGTGTAAAAACGGACGAAAACGTGTAAAAAATGACGAAAACGGAAGAAAACGGACGAAAAGTGTAAAACGGACGAAAGCGGTAAAACGGTAAAAACTTGTAAAAACGTGTAAAACATGTAAAACGAACTAAAAACGTGTAAAACGGACAAAAATAAAACGCATACGAAACCGTGCAAAAACGGACAAAACCGCAAAAACGGACGGAAAAGTGCAAAAACGATCTAAAACGCAAAAACGGGCGAAAATGACTAATCTGCAATAATATAATAACGGTCGTTAAAAACAGACGGAAAAGGACTAACGGTGCAATAAAAAAGTTAACGATCGTTAACATGACCTGCTACAACAAGTTAAACAAGTCACCGATACACACAATAGCACGCTCCCAAAAAGTTTGTGTCACAATGATAAAAAAAATAGGTCGCTACACACAATGACAATAAGTGCCAAGTATGATGACTTTTCATGTAATTTTCCCTAAATTATTTCATTTGTGTTATGTAATGCTTGATGAAAATTATACTTATAAAAATACATTTAAAACCCAATCTATTAATATGTTTTGCATCAAGTAATACATAACATAAAAAAAATAATTGAAGGTCAAAGTTAAAAAGAAAGACTTTAAAAGTCAATAGTGGACATTTATTTAGGGACGGAGGGAGTATTATTTACACGTTATCCCTTTTGGCTAACGATCGTTTGCATCGTCAATCCTTTATAATAACATATGTTTATAAATTAAAGTTTTTCGTACATTTTATACGTTTTTGAATGTTGTATCCTTTTTTGTCCGTTTGTAACATTTTCATTCGTTTTTATACGTTTCGTCAGTTTTTAAATATTTTCGTCTGTTTTTTTGGGTTTTCTTACGTTTTTGTCTTTTTATACGTTTTCGTTCGTTTTTATACGTTTTTATCAGTTTTTATACGTTTTTAACCGTTTTTGTCTATTTTTATACATTTGTATCCATGTTTATACGTATTTCTTACGTTTTCATATTTTTAATCTATTTTTATACGTTTTCTTACGGACGAAAACATAAGAAAAACATATAAAACATATAGAAAGACGAAAATGTATAAAAACGAACAAAAATGTAAGAAGACTATAAAAAATGCACGAAAACGTATAAAAACGGACGAAAATGTAATAACGGACAAAAACGTATGAGAATGTAAGAAAACGTAAGAAAACATGCGAAAACGTATAAAAACAGATAAAAACATATAAAAACGTAAAAAACGGATAAATACATATAAAAACGGATAAAACGTATGAAAACAAAAGATGAAAACCGTAAGAAACACATATAAAAACAGACAATAAAATGGATGAAAACGTATAAAAATGATTGAAAGCGTATAAAAACGGACGAAAACGTATAAAACGGACTAAAACGTAAAAAAAACATACAAAAACATTAAAAGATGCAAAATAAATAAATTATAAACGGTCGCTATTATAAAGAATAGACGATGCAAATGGTCGTTAGCCAAAGGGCTAACTTGTAAATAATAACATTATTCACTTAACATCAGTTATAAAAAGGACCACGAGTTTTATTTTTTTGCAAAAGTAAAAACTGTTCATGCAACTTTAAACTTTGAGAGACGACAGATGAAATTTTGAACAAACTACATGACCATCCTTGTAATTTACTCAATAAATCCTATTTAGTATGGATTTTGTTGTGGGCTGAAATTAAAAATTATATAGATGAATATGGTAGGTTAGCCGAAAAATTATATATCTATATTAATCCTTACTGTCGGTGGAACATATATATGGTTTTTAAAGTTGGTGGTCGGTGTCACTTATAATACTAGCTGGTCGGTGGGTTTAAAAAGAAATGTTTCGGAAGGGTTTCGCAAACTCGGCCCAGCAAAACTGGCCCATCCTAGCACTTGCACCGCCTTACTATGTCTAACAACTTCTGCTTCTCTCTAGAATACACTAGACACGTCATCGCCTCTTCTCTCTCATTGTTACGGAAGACCAAAGTTTCTGCAAGAAAAACCGATTCCAAGATAAGGTTTCATACGAGGTAATAGGGTATTCGTAGAGAGCTAGAGGCTGATGATCTTGCTGGTGTAAGGATTAATATATATGTTCTACCGACAGTAAGGATTAATATGTATATATAATTAGTGATCGTAGTGGGCTAGAGGCTGATGATCTTCCTGGTGTATTCAATTTTAAAACCAGGTTGTTTGATGATGGTCGGATATAGCGATTAAATTTTGTAAGTTCGTTAATCCAATTATTTTTTACCGTATGAGTGTCGGTTGTAGGCTGTTTTGATTATTAGAAGTTCATCTTTTTATAAAGAATTATTTTTGGTTCGATTATTTTGATTTAACTGCTTATTTCATTTTTTTATCGTATATGAATGGCTAGAATAGCAAAATCAATCTTACCAACAAAAATAATAAAGAGGAGAATAAAAAAAAAGAGGAAACAAAAGCGATATTGTGTCGTTTTTTGCCAAACTGCTGGTTTTGTTACTGACCCACAAGGGGGTCTTCGTGATTCATAAGGATAATCGTAAAAGATAGAATCTTGGAGCGTTTCAGAAACTTTAACATGCACTTTTGCTTTTTTATGGTTTCAGGCTATCATTGGGATAATGAGTGTAGCGACCAGTATTCGGTTGAGAAAACTAATCCTACTACCGATGTACTGGGATTGCTTTTTCTTGGTTGAATACTGATCACCGTTGGCGGAAATCCTAGTCTTGAATATGCGAAACGCTTTTCAACAGTTGCGGTTCAATTGGAGGAAAATATTGTTCGTTTAATACTACTGACGTTTTAAAACTTGAGAAAGGCCTTACCTTGGCAGGGCGTCTCGTAACGCAGCCGTGGACTTTTTTGCGGCTTTGTTTTTCTATACCTTTACGGTTTAGCGTTGGCTTATATTTCAAAGCTTTAAAAAGGTCTTTTCTTGGCAGGGCGTTTACTGACGCAGCCATGGTGGTTTTATTGCCTTTCTTTTGCTAGGCTTCCAAGGTTTATTACTGACTCATAATTCAAACCTTTAAGAAGGTCTTTTCTTGGCGGGGCGATTGTTGTAACGTAGCCATGGAGGGTTTTGTGGCTTTCTTTTGGTGCTTGCTCATGTTGAGTAGTTTTTTATCTGTGCCTTTGGTTAAGGTCGAATTTGGTTAAAGCGATGTTCTGTGTTCTGAAATGAATATATATGTGATTACGAGCGCAAAACAGCAGCATGACTGCCATCATAAGTCTTGAAATAGTTTTGCCGTCGTTGTTTGTTGCCTGATGACGCTATCGTGTGCATGAAGTTTAGCCTGCTCCCTTTCTGTGGGCGATGATGATAATATGATGACCATTGCGTGTGCATTTTCTTTGCCCGCATCGTGGCAGGGCGGTCGTATCGAATGTATGACCGCAACCATGTTGGTTGCCTGGTGTCGCTATTGTATACATATATCTGAGCCTCATTTGTTATCATTACTCATGTGTTTCTGAGAGTTGTGGCGTGTTAGTCAGAGTATGGATTACGGGACAAATAAATTTACGTTCACGCAGTATTCGGTGTGTATATTTTGTTATATATACATATTAATCCTTACTGTTCGTGCGGTTTTTAGATTGTTTCCTTATTTGAACCTTTCAGTAAGTCCTTATCTTGGCGAGCCATTCAGTAACGTAGATATGGGAACCTTTGCGGTGGAACATATATATGGTTTTTAAAGTTGGTGGTCGGTGTCACTTATAATACTAGCTGGTCGGTGAGTTTAAAAAAAATTGTGTCGGAAGGGTTTCGCAAACCCGGCCCAGCAAAACTGGCCCATCCTAGCACTTGCATCGCCTTTAAAAAAGTCTTTTCCTGGCAGGGCGTTTAATAACGCAGCCATGAACGTTTTGTTCCCTTTCTTCTGCTACCCTTTGAAGGCTGATCATTGACCGATAATTCAAACCTTTTAGGAGGTCTTATCTTGGTGAGGCGTTTATTATAACGCATCCATGGAGGCTTATTTGGCTTTGTTTTAGTGCCTGCACATGTTGAGTGGTTTTGGTTTTGTTGCTTTGCTGAGGACCTGTTTTTGTAAAAGAAGGTTTCCTACTACATGGTCGGTGACTTATAATACTGTTTGCAACTTCGTGGTCGGTGCGATGAAAATTAATCTACGGTTGGTGTCACTCATGGGTTTACTATTACCTAAAGTGGGCTTATATGTTGTGGGCTTGGCTCTTTTATTGAGTTGGTATAAGTTAAACGGTTGAGTTCTTTTTGTGTTTAGCAATTCCACTGACGTTTCTTCACCTACTGGAAATTTGGTAGGTGAGTTAGATGTCGTAGGTTTTTGGGGTTCGGTTGCATATCGTTGTTCTTCTTAGGATTATTAGTGGTTTCGTAGTCAATGTGTTTGATGTAGCTAAAGTGGGTTGCGTTCTGAGATGTTGAGATGGTTGTGTGTAGATTGCATACATTTACTTGTGATTTTTCTATTTCGCATGCCGTTTGTTTTTGTGTGATTTTGTTTAGGTACCTAAAGTGAGGGCTTAAAATTTGTTTTCCTTATGTTTATGTACTTGCATGCGTTGGTTAATATGTTTTCATGTTTAACCTGCATGGTTGGATTATTGTCTGGCAGTTTTGGTAGTCTTATGCTGTTTTCTTAGTCTCATGTTATTTTGGTGGTATGGAAGTTATGGATGGTTCTATCTTTGCTTACTGGACGTGTTCCTTTGCAGTCGTTTTCCGTTTGTTTACGTTTTGGGGTTTTATCCATGGTTTGAGCGCCCTTTTTTTCCCTTTTTTTCATGCATTTATGTTTATTAGGCTTACTCTTTTAATCAACTCTATTAAGGTCGTTATTATGAGAACCAAAAGTAGGGCATGTAAAAAGGTTGTTGCTGGTAGTAGCTGTAAAACCCTCAAATCCAAATTATGAAATTTTCCCTAAATTAAAACTTTATCCGAAGCATATTAATTAATTAGGAACTTATGTTATGTTATATCTTAAATAATATAAGTAAGTCATATGTATATATAAGCTTCTTAATTTAAAAACTTAAGACTACACTAATTAAATAAATACCTACACTACTACACTACTTAAAAAAATTTGTACACTACTTATTAGTTATAAAGATGTCTAGATTCATAATATTTTTTGGTCTTCCAATCACCTAAAAATTAGGCATCCATCACTCCCCGACCATCCTCCCTCCTCCATGAAACGATTTTATCCAAAACCCTCAAAACCATTGTGTCAACTTTTATATCTCTCCAAGGCAAGAAGATTTCGAAGGTGCAAGGTGTGATCGATTCGTGGTGTATTGGTGATCTTGGGTTAAATTGTTGTGTTGGTTTTGTTTTCCTTAATTCGATTTCTTGTTCTATCCGACAAGAGGTAATCTTATCCTTGTTGTTTTAATCCATTTGACCTCCATAATTTGTGTACACATGAAATCTGATAATTAACATGTTAAGGATATATGATTCGTGAATCATTAATGAACCTAATCAAGATTGGAAACCCTAAGATTTAAATGAGTCGATTTGGGTAAAAGGTTAGAGTTTTTAAGAGAAAAGGATTAAAGCTCGTGTAGGGGTTGTTTGGTTTCGAAAAATTTAGGGTTGGGGGCTATTTTGAATCTGCTTGGGTGAGTAAGGGTGTGTTTGGTTCGATTGCTTGTGGATTTGGGTTTTGTTTGGTGTGTTGGAATAAGGGTTTCGTGTAGTGTGCGTCATATTTTGCAAATGGTATTATTTGTTGATTTGTGATTTAATGTTAATGAAATTATGTTGTATATGATTATGGGTATGAATATGTAATGATCCTTATATGTTAATAGATTTATATAAGTAGTGTATGTTCGTTTTTGGAATCATTGTGAAGTTTTATAAGCCATTTTCATGTTAAACTCTAACTATGAATTCATGATTTTATGTGGACATGTTAGCTTTAAAAATGGTACATAGGGTATGAGAATTTTGAAACGGCTTTTATAACATATTTATATGTCATATTTAATGAGTACATGAACTTTCAATGATGGGTGATAACATGCTTATTGACGAATTTGATAGTTTAGAAACTCATGATTTTATGTGAAGGTTATGGTGATGTTTGCTTGACTAGAACTTGTAATCTTGTGAGATTGGATGGGGAATTGTATGATATGGATGGTTAGACTTTTATCTCTGTAATTTATTGATATTTGATGATGGTTGCCTTGTGGATATGATCTGGTGGGTGATGGATGGGTTTGCAACATGTTTAGGACTTGTTATTAGCTTTCTACATGAAATTATGGACTTAGAATATGTCAAATGCTTGATATTATGCTTCATTGGTTAAATTGATGACACCTCTGTATAATCCATGCTATTAGACCCTAAAAATTATGTATGATGAGTTTTGTGATGTTTGCCATGCTTAAGTGATGATTGGTGAGTTGTTTGTTGCTTGGTTATGATTGCTTGTTAAGTTGTCCAGAATTTAGGTTGGATTCATCTAGGTGTTATCTGATGATACTTGCATGTTTTTTAGTTATTCTTGAGCCTAAATTGTATTACTTTGAAATAGCTTTCTGGAAATATAAGCCTTGTATCATTTGCATACATGGAAGTATGATTTTTACATTTTTGAAGTTAAGGTGTCTGAATCTGAATTTTTGAGTTTAAATTTGTGATGTAGTATTTGATTTTTAGTATTAAATCTATGAGGTTCTGGAACTTTTCCTTTGGTGGTTACGATGTTTATATATTGTGTGACACCTGTAGCTTTTGGTTTGATGTGTGGAATAGGGAGAGTTTGTTTGTTTGGGCTATACTTTTGGTGTGTGTAAATGGCGGGTGAGTTCTGGACAGGTCTAGACTCATGATTTTCTATAGGCCATTTGACTTGGAAATAGAATCCCCCAATTTTTGGAGAGTCTCTTAACTCATGTGGGAACCCCTGAGAATTTCCTTGATTTTAGTTGAGCTAAGTAAATATTTTATTAAAATCGCTAAATCTGGTCCGGATTCGAAATACTAAAAGACAGAAACTTATGAACTTGAAACTAAGTATAAATGCGAGATAAGTTAAGCGTGATTTATAAATGGAACACATATGTGATTTATGCTATGATATGATTCAGTTCTGTTAATATGATTGGTTTGGATATGATATGATTATGGATATGCTTTGGTATGATTCGTTGTGTTCAGTTGCCCGAGCTAACTAGTCATGGAGGTACCATGACCATGTCATCGATTTACCAATGGCATGACACTATCTGGGGCGGTGTGATTAGTCCCCGGCGTTCCCTTTATGATATGATATGATATATGTGATCACTTGGCCATTATGAATACGTATGTACAGACTCATGTTTTACAGGGAGCGTATGGATGCATCCTAGGTACTCAGTTCAGTTTTGGTGATGTAGTGCGTGTGTGCAATACACCCCCTCACAGTTTGGTACATTTGGGTTAGCTACCCATGTACACTTTGATATGATTTGACGGATTTGATATGATTTGGCAGATATGGTTGTGATATGTGATTTGGTAGATTTGGCTATTGGAGTATCTCCTTTAGTATTAGGTGCTCGTGGTAATATTCTGATTTTGGTTATTATGTGACTATATGATATTCTGATTCATTCGGTTGCTATACCTATTCAGTTTTTGACTGCTTATTCACTCTGTATTCTTATGTGATTCGTTTGACTATCTGGCTCATACTCCAGTTCATTTGGCTATTATACTCATTCTTCAGTTCATTTGATTTACTATGCTTTCACTACATTTCGGTTGGCTGCCAAGCTTATATGTCAGATTTCCACTTTATCCGTTTACCGTACTATTATGTGATTATCTGATTCCTCTGTTATCATGCTATTATGTTACTATTTGATTTATCCGTTGCTGTGCTAGTATGTAATTATTTGACTTATTCGTTTACCATGTTATACCTTAGTTCAATTATTTCCGTGGGCTACGATTATCAATTAGTATTCTTATCTTATAATTGTGACTACCATGATTGTACCTCTGCTTGGTATTTTTCCGTTGCTTATGATATTGGTTCGGCATAGTAACGAATGTTACCTGACTTGTTGACCTGCAATGCTTACACTTCTGTTCATGCTATCGTTTAATGATGGAAGTTGGTTCAACTTATGTTATCTGCTTAGTTGGCTTGCTTGGTTGCCATGCTATATTTATGGTTTAGTTACTTCATGTAAGTATGATGTTCGTTCAATATTCCTACCCATACATGTGACTGACATTCTTATACTTCTGCTGGTATTTCTGCTTGTCATGATATTTGTTCTGTTCATTAATTGTTGATTATCTGACTTGTGTGATTGCCATGCTCGCATTTTATTCAGTTGCTTCCGCCTGCTTATAAAATTCAGCTTAGCTTATATATATCTGATTATCTGATTTGTTGTTTTGCTATATTTATGATTAGCTGATCCGCTGGTTGGTTTGCTTGTTCATTGTTTGGTTACTTGTTTTGATTATGATACTGTTCATCAACTCCTATTTGATTATGTTTCGGTACTTGTATGTTAGGTTATTCATATGTACTTATATATGTTCAGCGATGCGATGCTTTGCTTTGGTCTCATTTGATTTATATTATTTGGTTATCTGTTAATATTGTATTCTGCAGGTTCCTCATTGACTCATTATGCTCATTCGTTATGACCTTGTTATCAGTCTCCTTTGTTCCGTTTTGTATTTTTGATTATGATTATCTTTTGTTTTGTTATATCTGTTCATTGGGCTTTTTAAGCTCAGCCGCATTTCTTTTCCATGCAGCAGGTACCAAGTAGGATGCTGGACTTTGATGGGCCGAGAGTAGGAGCTTTCGAGTGAACGTACCCTAGTTTCCCTTATTATTTTGGACTCATTTGAAAGAATATTTGTTTTGATATTTCGTATATTTTTTTTTTACACGTTGGATTATGTATTTCCCTTTGTAAGTCATCCGTTTATATGACTTGGTATTTTATTTAATAAGACTTCCGCTATCAAATTTTTATTAGTATGTTCTGATATGACTCCATAATGTGATATTCGGACCCTTGTCGGGTTGGGGTGTTACAGTAGCCCTATTGAAAATGTAGCGATCGGCGAGTGTGTTAGGAGTACATCGTTGGCTGAAGCTGGTCAACCAGAACCTTATATTAACATTGATAGTGGTTTCGGAGACGGTTTAGTGGGTGTTGATAGACAGCTTCAGCCAGAGGGTGTTGTTAAGAGGAAGGTTGGCGAACGATATGATCATAGTTTATGTCAGTTAGCGGTGAGGAAGGACCAGAAGCTTGATTTTGGAGCACATTGTTCCCCTTTGGTGAATGATGGTTTGAATGGTGATGACGGATGTTAGTTTGGGCGCTGGCCAACCGGTTTGTGTGCCTGTTGGTGCCTCTTATTTTTCATTAGTTCACCATATGCCTGAACGGTATGAAGGTATGTTAGTCTATGCGTTTGTGGTTTACCATGTGTATTATTGTGTTCAAATGTTTCTATGATATTGTTTCTCCCTTGCCAATCCTTTTATCAACATGGTGTTAATTGCAGGCGGGTAGCGCTTCCCTGTTAACTTAGATTTTCGGTTGGGAGTTGCGTTTTATGAAGTAGTTGAAGATGGCTCTTCTTCTGATGGTTCTGTTATTGGCATGCCTATAACTGAGACACGCGTTCAGGGTGGTAATCTAAAGGATTTGGAAGGCGAATTGTTGTTCCCGTGTTTTATTGCTCGGGGGGTTGGCGAATTGTTGTTCCCGCATCATGGCAGGGCATTTATGTCAAATGCATGACTGCAGCCATGTTGGATTCTGGCTATCGCTACTGTATACATGTATCTGAGGTTTTGAAATAGTCTTCTGGCCACTGTTTGCTGGCTGGGGACGCTATGGTGTATACGAATTTTAGTCTTCTCCCTTTCTATAGGTGATGATGATAATATGCTGACCATAGCGCATACATCTTCTTTGCGCACATCGTGGCAGGGCAGTCATATCAAATGTATGGCTGCAGCCATGTTGGTAGCCTGGTATCGCTATTGTATACGCATATCTGAGCCTCATTTGGTGTCAACATCCACGTGTTTCTGTGACTTATGACGTGTTAGCGAAAGTGTGGATTACGTGCTAAACAAACGTACGTTCACACAGTATTCGGTGTGTGTATTTAACAAGTATGTATTGTTGTTACTTTATGCTACATCGGGAAGCATGAATAATGAACATAAAAGGTTTCACAGCAGGTAATGTTAGCTAACAACTACTGTCTATGTGTTGCTATATCGGCAGGTTCTGATTCTGATACTGCAGCAAGACTACTTGGAATGCCAATATTCTTATATTGTGTATACGCTTATATGACCTTTCAGGATCATAGGTTACTGCATTGCCGTAGGTAGGGAGCGATTGGAATCGTCCATACATTTGCAGTCGGTTGGCGTAGAATCTTATCCAACTGAATCGTCGTGTCATCGATTGGAATCTTTCCACCCGGTAGAATATTGCAAGCTTCATTTGCTAATATTGATATGAGATGTTTAAGATACCGGCTTGTTCTGATCTTCCGCTCGAATTCCTTTCGTTCTCACAATGGTCTAGCAATACGTCTGGTGCAGACGTTTGCATAAAGATTGTTGAAGTAGCAAAAGGGATTTGAGGGGGCGATCAGACGGGTCTCGCTATCCTGAACATCGCGTAGTACAACCTGTGCGGGTAGTACAACCTGAGTGGAAAGAGTCCACTCGATGACACAATAATATTCAGGTACGAAAGCAAAGAAACCTTTGGGTAGTACAACCTGTGCGGGTACAAGCTTGGTTTAAAATTGCGTTTTGCGATCCGATGCGCTCAAGGTCCAAAAGGCCAATGCGTAATGCGTGATGCGAATGCGAGCGCAATTTAGACGCGATGCGTTTAGTATTAAAAAAGTGAAAAAAATATTTATAAATATTATATTTTTACCAAGTACCAAGTAAAAGCAACAAACTTATAAATAAATCACTAACATATTCAAAAGTAGATGATGACATGATGTTAAAATATATCAAAAGTATACTTACAAACTACAAGTTATATCAGTAACAAAGAATCATAATTTACTCATAATTAAATCAATAGCAAAAGTTAGTATTATAAAGTTTAGTCAAAGTTGAACAATATATGAGTTCTAGCATTGAATCAAATAAATTAACTCACATAGTACCTAATAAAATAACATATGTGATTATTATAATTAAAAAAGAACATATGAGTTTTACAACTTGAATCACACAACAGAAAGAAGAAAACTATTCGATTATGCATTAAATTAAATTAAAGAATTTACTCACTTTGTAGAATCAGTCGCACCACCAGGAGATTAAATGAAATAAAAATGGGGTAATTTGAATGTAGGTCAAGAACTATGGTTGTCAATGTGTATTTTTATGGACGTCATTTACTAAGAACCTTATTAAAATAGTTAGGCTTTGTAAATCGGCCTAAATTCCAAATTGCACTAATTGCGACTATTGCTAGCATTATACAAATGCGACAAATTGCGGTCAATTTCGAATGCAATCTGGAATGGCCTTGCATTAGGTGTCATGATGCGAAATTTCAAATGCAATGCAATGATGCGTGCAATTTGTGCAATGATGCGTGCATTTTTAAACCAAGGGTACAAGTTTCAAGAGCTGGGTCATCTTTTTGACGTACGTAGGTATGTCTCCTTTTATATTCCTCTTATTTGGATTTGTATAACATTGCATAAAAATGGTTATTGTTACATGTAACGCATTGCATTTGTTGGATAGTATGTTTTCGTGTTTAAGATGCATGGCGGGAAGTTTTTGGCCCGCATCGTGCCAGGGTAGTTATGTCAAATGCATGACTGCAGCCATGTTGGTCGCTTGCTATCGCTACTGTATACATGTATCTGAGGTTTTGAAATAGTGTTTTGGCCACTGTTTGCTGGCTGAAGACGGTATCGTGCATACGAATTTTAGTTTTCTCCCTTTGTATAGGCAATGATGATAATATGCTGACCATAGCGCATACATTTTCTTTGCGCGCATCGTGGCAGGGCAGTCATATCGAGTGTACGTCTGCAGCCATGTTGGTAGCCTGGTATCGCTATTGTATACGCATATCTGAGCCTCATTTGGTGTCAACATCCACGTGTTTCTGTGACTTATGACGTGTTAGCGAAAGTGTGGATTACGTGCTAAACAAACGTACGTTCACACAGTATTCGGTGTGTGTATTTAACAGGTATGTATTGTTTTTACTTTATGCTACATCGGGAAGCATGAATAATGAACATAAAAGGTTTCACACCAAATAATGTTAGCTGACAACTACTGTCTATGTATCGCTATATCGGCAGGTTCTAATTCTAATACTGCAGCAACACTACTTGGAATGCCAATATTCTCATATTGTATATACGCTTATATGACCTTTCAGGATCATAGGTTACTGCATTGCCGTAAGATGGGAGTGATTGGAATCGTCCATTCGTTTGCAGTCGGTAGGAGTAGAATCTTATCCAAATGAATTGTCGTGTCACTGATTGGGATCTTTCCACCCGGTACAATATTGCAAGCTTCATTTGCTAATATTAATATGAGATGTTTAAGCTATTGCCCTCTTCTAATTCACCCCTCGAAACCCTTTCGTTCTCACAACGGGCTAACAATACGTCTGGTGCAGACCTTTGCACAACAACCGTTGAAATAGCAAAAGGAATTCAATGGGGCGAGTAGACGGGTCTCGCTATCCTGAACATCGCGTCTCAACATTAGCGACCGACGCTTGAAATGTACTCTCGAGTGGAAAGAGTCCAGTCGGTGACGCAACAATATTCAACTACGAAAGCAAAGAAACCTTTGGGCAGTACAACCTGTGCGGGTGCATGTTTCAAGAACTGGGTCATGTTTGTGACGTACGTAGGCATGTCTCCTTTTATATTCCTCTCATTTGGATTTGTATAACATTGCATACAAATGGTTATTGCTACATGTAACACATTGGTATTGCCGTCTCTTTGGTTAAATAAAAGCATACGCAGCACAATCCGGATTGGCAAGTGAGAACAGGGAGAAAAGTAGCAGGTTCATAGTGCGGATGTGAAAGAAGCTTCAAGATTCCAGCAAAAAAGTAACTAGGGATGAAATAGAAATTAAGTGTTCATGAGTTGTATACT
Organism: Chrysanthemum makinoi; assembly: GCA_910596185.1. Classification (NCBI taxonomy): domain Eukaryota; kingdom Viridiplantae; phylum Streptophyta; class Magnoliopsida; order Asterales; family Asteraceae; genus Chrysanthemum; species Chrysanthemum makinoi. Next base: position 136,982,118 of record OU343224.1, read on the forward strand.
ATTACCAAGAATGTTTTGCATTGTACTTAATCAACAATAATGGTAGACTGCCATCACATTATATTAAACACCTAAATGATTGCTTAGCGAGGAAATATAAGTTAAGTCCTCATGAGTTGTATACTACTACCGACGCTGGTATTATACTGTTATTTAAGAAGTACATTTCTTATTTTCTTAACACTATTATTGATGTTCAAACAACCCAAGAAATTACGCAGTCTCGCCAAACTTAACCCAACGTATCCAAAGTGCTGAAAAAAAATTAAAGAACGTCCGCCGCAACGCGGCAGGGGCTTTTGAACCTTGTATTAATGAAAATCAAAGGTATATATTATTTTATAGGTTGAAATTGGAATACTATAAATATTTTGTTGTAGGTTGAAATAGGAATACTATGGATATGTATAATAGTATAGTAATTTTGTTGCATTGAAATTTCTAACTTTTAACATTGTGTTTTGCTTATTATATGTCTTTGTAGATATGTTGGTGCTTCCTGCATTATTTAACTTGAAACAATTCGGGCACAAAAGAAATGTGTTTACATTGTTTATTAAAGAAATATTCATATTATATATAGAGTTAACTTCATGTATTTGGTAATATGTGAGTTCTTTTTAATATATTTTCTATTGTTATTTGATAACTTTTTAGTATAACTGCTTGAAAAAACCGTATCCAATTTTCTCCGACAAATTTTTAATGTTAATATATAGAAAAAAACGTTAGGTTTATTAGGTCGTAAGACTTGGCGTAATAGCAATAATGTTCATGTGTAGAGGCGGCTACATAACCCTTTTCTCCATGCGCTACCATCAGATATTTTAGAAGGTTTGGTCATTCCGACAACCAAATAGATTTTTGTGTGAAAGTGTGTCGTTGGGAACATTTGTGTTTAAGTGGTCATGTTTATGTTATGGATTTGGTGTTAATTGTTACTATGATTTGATGATAAAATTACTAGTGGGAATAGATACTAATATGACACAATTACTCACTACTTAGATTGGGCATAATGGAGGCACCACTCGCCCGTGGTTGGCTTCCACAATGTGTGATCCGCTTTACGGACAAGCCACCACCAAGCGCGGTGATGGGTTTAGTTGGTTTGTTGGTCTGCTTCACCAAACTTGGTAGTGTGTGTAAAGTTTTATGTTTTTGTTTGTGCGAATTTTAGTTGTTTGTTTGGTGGTCACTATTAAACCTCTTTGATGAAAGGTTTGATGTTGTTAAATGATGATGTAACACTGATATAATGTGATGCGTATGATGACCATTACACATTTACACCCTCACTTATTGCATCCGGTCTATATAATTCTAAATTATATCATATGACTTGCTTTAGGTCACCCGGATCCCTTAGCCCTGCCAAAACGTTGTACAACTTGTTATTATAATACTTTTTAATCACGATGCAATTACACTATTCGTCCTTAAGGTTGTACATAAACAACTCGTTTAGTCACAATATCGAAATAAATACATTCTTCCTCCTCAATGTCTCCATTTCATAGCACCTGCGGTCCTTTTTTCGAACGGTCATTAGTGTTTGACGTTAGCTCATGTCACATGCAAATCGCATATGAGCAATTTAGTCAATATACATGTCTTCATCTTCACCCTCTTACTATCTTTATAATACATTTTTTCTTCCTATTTAACTAAAAAATAACACCAAAAATTAAAGAAACAATTAATGTCATGTTATAATCTCACTATAATGATATACACAATAGAACAATAGAAGTTATTAAAAGTTTATGATACACACAATAAATAATATTAAAAGGTCGGAAATCATGGTTACCAAAGTAATAAATAACAAATAAATTATGAAAAGGTGAAAATACATTACAAATATCACATCCAAACTACAAATAAAACCAATTGTTTTAAGGGTGTTGGGGATTGCTTATTTAAGTTCTTATCCGCTTGTTGTTAGCCAGATAATCATTTTAAGATAAGCACTCCCAAACGCTCCCGTATATAGGCTTTATGAAAACAGTAAAGTTTATTTAAGATGTAACCCCTTCTTGTATGAAAGCCATCATCAATTAATTTGATAACTCGCAGATCAAGTTGATTCTGTTGTTACGGCCTGAAGCAGCCTTAGCATACTTGAAGTCTTCGTTGCCTGAAAATAGTATAAAATCATTGTCTTCATCCCAGTATTTCAAACAAATCATTTTACTACTTAACTTGAACCTTTTTGCCACTTTGATCTTCAGCTTCCGCAGTCCCAGTGAAATAGGAAATTTGAACTTTTTGATATCTTCTCTATAAGTTGCCTTCACTTTCACCTTTCTGTCCAAGCCTCTTTTACGCTTTTTTCCTTGTTCTAAAGGACTGCTCGCTTCTTCAGTTGAGGTAAAGGTAACACATCTTTTCTCTGAATTCACGTTGGTGGAAGAGCATTCGTCTAGGACCGCCAGATTTGAACTGGTGACACGGGGATTTTCATTCAAAGAGTCGGTTGCAACATCATCGAAGGTATACGAGGATGTTGAGATAATATCAGGATCTATGTTAGAAGAGAGATCCATCAGTGGTCCAACCACTTGTGTAGGTGATTTATCACCTAGTTCAAATCCAGATACTATCGTGATGTAATGCTTCAATGTGTGCACCAAGTTTTCTATTTGTGCATGTCTACCATCTTCCATGTTTAAAGGAAGAAAAAACTCCAACACATAGTCATCATTGCTTTCGACACTATGCAAATGGATTGCAAAGGAGCTGGTTAACCCATGCATGCGTGCAAAGTGAACCAAAGGGTACTCTTCTTCACTGAGTTTGGTTACGTCTTCACAGAAACATGAACCACGGGAGAACAATGCTTTGCCAACAAAGCTACATGACTTGTCCAAGTGCAGTTCTTTACATGCTTTCCGAAACGGCCACAAGCCTAAGTCTTGAACATGAAACGGTAGAGCAGCTGTTGATAGGCAGGTTTTCCCGAGGCATCTACGATCGAAACTATTACAGCTCGCTCTTCTCAGAATTTGTTCATGGGAAGCAAAACTACTGAATGGAGACATAGCCCATGTCTGAGCAAGAGGCAACTGGTGAATCTCACACACACCTCTCAGAATACTTAAAATCTTTTCCAGCTCATTGTTCATGTGTTCATTGTGAGCCTGTGTGTCAAAGGCATTTACAAGGATAAGCATTCAAAAGTAGATGAGGATTTAATGAAAATTTTGGACAAATTATCAAACGTCAGTCAACCTAACTCACATATAAAGTAGGACGACCAAAGGCTTGTGTGGTTGTTAGCTCTGTTGTCTGCAAGATAACAATACGTAAATGTTGAAAATCAAAATGAGAATGCAACCAAAAACACGATTCTTATTAGTATGTGGATACACCGTATGCTTTACCCCTTCCCATTGCCACATCATGCCACATCAAATTTCTATATACCTATATTTCGTAAAAACTTGCCTTTCTGATGCTTAACTGGACCGCTAACAATCTATCGTTATATTATATTTCATATAGTAATTCATATGAAATAGTATGAGGGGGTATCTGTTTGTTTTTTCTCCTTTGTTTATCCAAGTAACCTAGCGTTTCTCTTTATCCATAAACTTTATGCGTCAAAGGAGTTTTGTATATAACGTATACAAAAAATAAACATCAATTACAGATGCTCTAATAGAATTAGAAGTGAAGAACATAAATTGTCCTAGGTGATTTGCTTCAAAATAATGAATTGGTCCTTTGTTGATATTAATTAAGGATACAGACCCTAAACAACGCTGGTTTGTGGCCCTTTAAACCTTTCACTCTTTCAAGGACCTAAAGCCAAATAAGTTACATAAGGAAGCAGCAGAAGTGGAATCTGCTAAAAATCCGAGGAATCAAATGTGCAGGCAAACATTGTTTTTACAAACCATTTTTGTATATAGTTCTGGTGAGGGACCAATTCGGTCCAAGTAAAAGCACCTATAACACGTCCCCCCACACAAACATGGACAAGCCAATAATGAGATGAATACTAACAGAGAAAAGATGCAAACCTTCAAGGCACTGTAAACTTGCCGAACCTCAAAAGCATAACTAATATAGTTGGAAGACGTTAAGAGTTCAAGCACACCGAGACATGATCTTGTACTCGAATCGAACACCGGTAGAGCCAAATATCCACGGAGGTTGCATTGTAATGCAAACTCTTGTTGTGGAAAATGTTTTGGCGAATAGTTTGTTAGATCTGTAGTCCACTCTGGCAAGCCTCGTCTATATACTCGAACAGGAGGACTAAGGTCTTCCTCTTTATGATCTACAACATAAAGTTTATGCTCGAGTCCCTTCTATATAAATAGAGTCCTTCATCAATTACACCAAGACCAAATGGTTGACCTTTAGTTGTAAGTAGTTTGTGCTTCCCAATGACATGAGGTGACCAAAACTGAACAAGAACATGTTGCTCGCGGAAAGTTAATAACTTAAGTGCAGCTCTTATCTTGTCATGGATTATCTGTTTATACTGGTCAATATTTCCAGCACTCAGCTCAAAACCTGTAGTTGAGAAAAATAGAGAACCACATCAGATACATATGCACAAAATTTTAATAGAACTGTGAGTGAAGTTTATATTAGGAAAAAAGACATATTACCATCTTGAGAGGTATCAGATTCATAAAGTTCATAACCTTTTCTAGAAACCCAAAGTGGCGTTAAGTATCTCTCCTCTCCGGACAATGCAAGTGTCGGCTTTTCCAAAGATGTCTTGTTCCATAGCATATTGGAACCAAAACCCGAAGATTTGCCTCCATCTTCGGCTTTTATAAATTTTGTATCAGAACAAGATGCATCTGCAGATCCAACTGACTCCAACAATTCCATAGGAAATTGGAAGATTTCAGCCTTTTCAAGTATAGACATACTGCGTAGAGCCTGTTTGACAAAACCGTATAAATAAAGATTGAATGGACAAGAGGCCTAATACTCAGGTTCTGTTTTCAAGTGACGTTGAATGAAAAATGACCACCTAATAGGTGTTTTCAATAAATAATTTGAATAATAGAAAACAGTTTTTACCCTGAGAGTTAATTTGAGCAAAAACAATTTAATAAAAAATGGACGGAAAAATACTGAGATGTCATCATACCTAAAACAAACACAACAACACAAACGTAAAGAAATAAAATCATACAAACTAATAATACCAAACATAAGATAGGCATCATCACAGTTAATGTTGGCAAATAAGAAAAGAAACATACATCAATTTGACATCATCACACAACAAGCCCCTACGTTTCTAATGTTTCTGTACGTTAGGGAATAATCCACGAAAATTCATTAAATTAAATCTACACCGGACACTATTGACGCATGCCTTTGCACAGGGGACTAGGTTAACCATAAAAGCATGGAAGTAAGTTGAATTTAAGATGACGCCATAGAAAGTATGTATATAATAAACAATGAGTTAAAAGTAAACGACAACTAAAAGTCTTGTTCCGAAAAAGAAGATAGCATATTGTTTAGGAAATAATTCCAAAAACAAAGCCAATTAACCTTTCATCATAGCTTCAAAATCATTAAGCTTACAAACTAAATTCGTTAGCACAGCAGATAAACAAAACCTATCAATGCCGAAAATTGAGCAAAATTAGCATGAAGTTCATTTCTAATTCTAATCTCCATGTATGGCTTGGACTATTGCTATCACAACAACAAAAAACCCAATCCCGCCTAGGCAGGGTATGGGGGAGGTAAAATGTAGACAGATCCTACCCCTACCAGGGTAAACCCGTAAGAGATGCTCCAACGAGACCTCCGGCAAGTGCATGTGTGCGGGTGTGGTATGATAGAGCAGACGACAAAACAAAAAGCAAAACGCAAAGCAAACCTAACAAGCAAACAGAGCATGAAGGTAAAAGAAACCACACACAAGCACACGCAAAGAAGCCAAACAAAGCAAGCAGAAACTAAAAGATCCTAAAATGGAAAATACAGTGTAATAGATTAAAAGATCCTAAATGGACTATTGCTATCAGTTAACTAAAATGGAAAATCCAGAGTAATAGATTAAAAGATCCTAAATGGATTAGACTGAAAATTTTATTTTTAGTCATAGGGTGCTAGTAGAAAATTTCTTTAATTTTCTGTTTCGATTTTTCTTTAGAAAAAGGGAAGGGTTTTTATCTCTAGAAAAATGCTATAAATTTAGAAAACCCGTTTAGATTAGGGCTGAGCATGGAAGGTTCAAAACCGAACTGGACCGACAAAACCGACCGAACCGACAAAAACCGAACCGACCCGACAACCTTCGCTCGGTTTCCGTTTTTACAATTTTCGTTTCCGGTTCGGTTCGGTCCGACCCAAAACCGACAAAAACATGCACAAACACATGTCGAAACCGGACCAACCGACGGACCCGACACTAAACCGAACCGAACCGACCATATTCGGTTCGGTTTCGGTTTAAGTTTTTTATGGTTTTCGGTTTTGTCGGTTCGGGTCGGTTTGGTTCTGTTTTGGACCGACGCTCAGCCCTGGTTTAGATGGTATCTTTTTAAAAAAAATAAGGGGTGTAGAAAAATGGAAGGAAAAATATAGAAAAGAGTAAAGAGCTCTTTTCAAAATTCTAGTCAAATTTTGAAAAGTGAGATTTTCATTCTTTTAGAAAAATCTCTAAAAAAAATGTGTGCCTAAACTGGTTTTCAGTTTTTTGTGAAAATTTCCTTAAAAAATGGGCTATTTTTGACCGACTAAACACACCCATGTCTACCCTAAAACCCATTATAAATGGAAATGTTTTAAAACCCGGGTTTTTTATTGACCCGGTCGAGTCTCCAGTTCACAGGTCACCGGTTCGACCGGTTAAACCGCCAGGTCAACCTGGTTTTCTTCCCAGTAGTGCCCAATACCAAGTGCCAATTTTACTACAAGGTTTTAACTTATATGCATGATTTTTTTTAAGTTAGAGATTGATACTTGGTTACTTGGCATATTATTAATTGGTTCATGTATATTTATATTGCGTATTGTTCACTTTTTTATCAGCACCGTATATCCGTTATAAATACTATATTTTAACAAGTACAATCTCGTTCTACACTATATTTAGTAAGTCAAGAAAAAGACAATAAAAAGAGCTTATACAGTCAATTGCAAGAAATAGACTAAACAACCTTTTTATAAAGTTCATAACCATAAAACAAATAGTAACACTTAATCACTTGATTACAGAATCACCTTTATGTTACAAGAATTTAGTTTCTTATAATATTTATAACTATACAAACGAAGCATAAACTTCTATATATGTGTTAATTTAGTAATAGTTGATTTCATAGAACGAAATGTTCCTAACGTTCTATATGTAACTTTTGCACTGTAAGATAATGAAGGAAACAATTTTTAATTTTTTTTTAAATTCAAGAAAAGAGAGATATACAAAACCAGCCGGTTTCCGGGTCACCGGGTCAACCCGGATCATGTAAAACCCGGCGGTTCAATCCGGTTTTTTAACAAGCAAAAAACCGATCACTTTTGGCCCGACCGCGGTTCGGTTCCCGGTTCAACCAGTTGAACCGGCCGGGTCAACCCGGGACATGTAAAACCCGGATGTATAATCCGGTTTTTAAGAAAGCAACAAACCAGTCACTTCGGCCCGGCCACGGTCAAGTTACCGGTTCAACCAGTTGAACCGGCCGAGTCATGTAAAACTCAGTGGTTCAATCCGGTTTTTAAACAAGCAAAAACCGGTCACTTACGGGGTTTTAAAACATTTTCTTATTTCATTTCGAGTCGTATTGCAATTTTATAGAAAACAAGCAAAGCCAAACTATATTTCATGAAGTAGATCAATAAAATAATAATACTAATTAACTTTTAAAGTAGCAGATCCTAACCTTTTGAATCATTTCATAAGAATCAATCTGCGTTGAAGTAGAAGAAGCAACTGCTGAAAAATCTGCCACATTTCCCTTGATCAATACATTGATTATTTTCAAATTCTTCCTTAGTAGTCTGAATGTTCTTGTTTAGTTTTTGTGTGTGAAATGAACACCACTTGCCTTTTTATAAAAGGTAAATTACACATATGGTCCTTGTGGTTTGCATTGTCATCTTTGGTCCTTTGACTTTTTCTCTTACTCAAATAGTCCCCAACTCCGAAACCCTTAACACTCACGGTCCTTTGACCAAACCGACGTTAAGTTTGACCATTAAAGTTTATCTTGACGCACGACCCATCTTATATAAACAACAACCAACTACAATAATAATCCTCCTCAAGATTAAACGAGAAAGAACAACAATGTAACATATATTTGAAACAGAATAAGTTCAAAATATCAGGTTGTTCAACTTCGTTTTTCTAAAAGTTTGAAACTAAACCCATCATTGATCTATCTTTTTAACAACAAAAACAAAAAATAAACAAGAACAAGATCTCGGGTTTTTGAAATTTTATTCAAAAGATATTTATAAAATCTACAAAGACAAACCCTTCATTGATCTTTAAGTTAATTACAAGAACAAGTCAAAATCATTTTAAAACCCATAACCACCTACTTGGTTCGAAATCCACAATAAACTCATAACGAGTTTATTCAAAAAGTTTTTACTTCGATGTATATGTCTTAAGATTCGATTGTGAGGATTTGGTGTTCGAATCAAGAGAATAAAAGGGTTATTTGGTTTCAGGGCTGACATTCATTGTCTTTACCTCAGGGGGTTCCTTTACAATATCGACCTCGACCTTATTTGTTGGTTGAAGACTCTCTTTAGTTAGTACAAATTCGGTTAACTTAGTCCGAGTACACAATTCATTCCACCATTTACGAGACTTCTGACCATGGCCCTTTTGAGCCCAATGGTTTCGACCATGGTTTTGTTTCTGAGGACTCAAATTAATTCCTTTACTGTGTGCATCATTAGATCCCATGGGTGCTGACTGTAAGCCCACAATTATTGAAAACAAGATTTACAAAATAAAAAATAAAAATAAAAATAAAATCAAGAAGAATCCGAAGTCAGTAGCGTCATTGACCATTTGTTTCTAGTTCAAAGGAAGAAGAAGAAGAACATATTACAAGGCGAATGTGTATGTGAAGTGAGTCGGATTTGGTAATGGATGCGAATATTTATTTCTTGTTTTATATTTATATTGGGATTGAGATTTTGTATATGTTAAAAAGAATAATAGACAATAATACCTTCACGTGCAAGTCACATGGGAGGATTTGATGGTCAAACTTAATCTCCATTGGGTAAAGGACTGTTAATGTAAAAGGTTTCAAAGATGAAGACTGTGAATAAAAAAATAAAATAATTAAAAGTGATACTCAACACAAACTACAAGAACCATTCGTGTAATTTACTCATTTTATAATGGACTCATACAGTCATACACACGTACGGTACTTCATTAGTTCATTGAACCTATATCATCTAGAAAAAGAGTAAATGTCAAACTTACTTTTTGTATATATATATTTTGTCAATTAAATTCCTTTTTATTCACAATGATTTTATGCCTAAGTCATAATGGTGACATCTATGTGTTGACATATTTCTGGTGACGCATTACGAAAAAGGAAAATCTTCGGTTATCGTACTTTTTTATTTTTACCCCGTTTATTTAACAAATCGGTTATAAACATCGAAATTTATTAATATTTGAGCATGATTTATGACATGTGATAGAATTTGAAAAGTTATATCGGTTATCCATTGAAAATTCGAGAAAATAATAATCACTATGAATCACCTCAATGCAGAGGTGGCAATTTGTGCCCAAAATAAAAAAAATAGGCTAAATGGACAAACTTTTAAAAGATTTGAGACATTTGTACCCTTCTTTTTGAAATGGACATATATCATTTATTTGGAATAAAAGATAACCAAGACATTATGCTTTTCTCGAACATTATATTGTTTTTTAAGAAAAACTTATATTTAATTTTTTAAATATAAATGAGATGTTACGTTCGAGGAATTTATTTTGTCGTTTTGGGTCTTTTTAAAAGCGTTTTGTATAACACCCGTTTGCCGTATTCGCCCACTCGCGCTACTCGTTTAGCCCATAGCCCTGTTTACCAGAAATGCCCCGCTTCCCCTGTCCGCTTTGCTTTCACCTCTACCTCAATGGAAAGAGATTCAAGAAAATATTAACTAAAATAAGAAGAATGAGAAAGATTTATAACCATCCATTTTCAAAAAAGAGGAAGAAATTTAAATGAAAGAACATTTATTTCTTAAATGTATCTAAAATGTGTGGTTATAGTTTCTTCTCATCTTTTTCATTTTAATTTTTATTCTCATTTGATCATATTTCACCTAAATAAGTATAACATCCAAAATAGATACCAAAAAGAATTTTAATTACCAAAATAGAAAATACGTCAAATGTTTCTGTGTAACAAACTTGGAGGTGAAGTTTCCTAAATAATATTTTATTCAGAACATTATTGAGTACAAGTGAATATTTTATTCAGAACATGGTTGCTTATCTTGACATTTGACTATTTAATACTCCCTCCGTCTCAAATTAATAGTCCATATTTCCTTTTTTGGGTGTCTCAAATTAATAGTCCACTTTCCCTTTATAGTAAAAACTAGAAAATTTTGTAGGAGAATATTCCTTTTGAATGGTTGAAAATTAGAGTGGTCCCACTTTTATTAAATTGTGTGTTTCTTGTCTACTGACATAATTTGAGACGGATGAGTGATATTATCTCCTCGTCAAAATTATGTCTTGGACTTTTTTCTTCTTTACTTTTTAACTTTGACCTTAAGTATTTTTATTTATATTACATAATAATTGATAAAAAATATATGAACGGATTGAGTTTTAAATGTATTTTCATTTGGTATAATTTTATAAAAATTGTATAACACAAATAAAAATATTTATAGTCAAAGTTGAGAAAGAAGGACCGAAAAAGTCAATAGGGGACAATAAATTTGGGACGGAGGGAGTAATATTTTGCTAATTGCACCCCAAAATAAAGGTTGTGTTATAGCTAAACTTATCATGCGTAAATACATAAAATTCAAAGTTATGAATACAATCTTTAGTTGAACACCTCTTGAAACTATATTTTAAGAGAAAATTTCTTAAACGAACAGTTTTTGCGTTAGATTTCGAGAATGAACCTCGCCTATATATTTTTCGAAAATAAACTTTCAATCTTATAATGCGATTTCTAATATGTTTTAAACTGTATTAACGTGTATAATCAATTTTTTGGCGTGAGTTTGGGCGTGATACAAACGTGATGGCGGGCGCAGCCTCGGCATGCCTGAGAGGTAGAGCTGGGCGCCTGGGCGTGGAGCCTGGGCGTGACAGTACTGGCGCGTTTGGCGTGGCCTGGGCGTGGCTTGGCGTGGCTGGGCGTATGCGGCTTCTTGGGGTTCGGGCGAACATAAGTTTGTTATGAACATCGTTTTGTGCTATCCGGCCGCCTTTAGATGGATTTAAGCTCTTTGGTAAAGGCTTCCTAATTTAATGCATGATGTTACTAAGAAATTTAATGCAGGATCGTGTTTTGTCGCTAACATATGGTGTAGGGGATAACTAGTAATGAACACAACCGGATATGCTTGAAACGTAGAATGTCAAAGGCAGTTTTCAAGGTTTTAACTTGTCAAATTTAGTCCTTCAATTTTCAAAAATAATTTTTCTGAGGAATTTTCGACCCCCAGGGCGTGCCCCTTGAGCCAGGGCTGCGCCTTGGATTTACTACCAGGGCGCTGCCTGCCCCGACTCCCGTTCTTGGGCCCGCCTAATATCATAATAAATTCAAGTAGTGTGCATCCGCGACCTCCAAGCCTAAATGATGTCTTATTATGATGAAATTGGTCAAACAAGTTAATACAATTACACTAAATATATCCAACATATTGTCACGTACATCCCTTAAAACTTAATTCCTTCAATATGTTTGAGATTGGCATTATTTGTCTTTTTTGAAAATGATTGAAGATATGATTGTGACGTGTTGTGGAGAATATAAAAGATGCTTTGTGATTGTGACAGGAAATAGTTATTTTGGTAAAGTGAAAGAAAAATGTCCACTTTGGTATAATCATCATCTATATAGTTCATTCTCGTAATTTGCTTATATTTTAAGCTTAATGAGATTTGTGTGGCAACGATTCTATCAAATCCAATTTACTAATTGCATGAGCTAGAGATTGGAAATGATAAGTTTTAAGGGCTATAATAGTTAACAGATTTTTTAAAAACAAGTTAGGAAATCAAACTACCTAAAAACTAAAAACAGAACACAAACGGTGTTAAGAATTGATGGAGGGCCAAGTATTGAAGAACGGGCTGACTTGTTTTTGGAAGCTCGAGATCGTGTGAAGAAAAGTGGTTTAGTAAATACATAACTTTTAATTTTCGTTGAACTCTCGATGTTCCTACATGCCCCATTTGTTTTTAGGCCCGTTTCAGTTTAGGGTTATTATTTAATCATTCTGCAGTAACCTAGGGAGACGTTATCAGTTTTAATAAAATTTAAACCATTGGCCGTTGAGTTGCCGTGACTCTACCCTAATAATCGGTATTCAGTAGAATCAACGATTGTTATTATAATTGTTTCTGGTATTCGTAGAATCAACAGATTCAATTACTTATCTTGTTTTCTAGTTCACATCAGCTGGTATCAGAGCTGTGTTCTGTCAAGATGCCTCCCAGAAGAAATAGGCCTCTTAATGAGATCTATGAACAAGAATTGGAAGATCGTGTCATGGCAAGAATGGATGAGCGACTTGATCAATTTGCTGATCAATTGTCTGATCGGATGGAGCAGTTGATGAACAGGCGTGGTAATCGTAACCGTAGGGGTGCTGATGATGAAAACCCATTTGGGGATGATGGCGATTCATCTTCTGATGAACAGTCAGGAAACGACCACCGCGAATGAGAGGGAGGATAAAGGCGCTGGGGAACTGGAATTAGAGTCAATATTCCCGAAGTCGGGATACTTTGAATCCTGAAGGGTTCATTGATTGGCTTACTGCTGTTGAAGAGGTGTTTGAGTTCAAAGAAGTCCCTGAAAACAGGAGGGTTTCGTTGAACGCTACCAAACTTCGTGGTAGGCATCTTCGTGTGGCAACAATTGAAGTTGACCAGAGAGAGGTTGGAAAGCCAAAGATCACGAGTGGCAAGTGATGAGGAAGTGCCTGAGGGCTAATTTATTCCTCATTACCAACCCATGTATTTACCAAATGGTTGAATCCAAACGGTTCTAAATCTGTTGAAGATTATACAACCGAATTTTACCAGTTGATTGCAAGGAATGACATTCAGGAGACAGAAGAACAGCTTATCTCTCGATACATTGGTGGTCTAAGAGTCCAGATCATGGATTCTGTTAACATGTTTGATCCAATAACACTTTCTGATGCATATCAGCGTGCATTATCTTTTGAGAAGCAGAATCGTCGAGTGGGAAGTTCGTCCTCTCCTGCCATAACAAGTGCTTCTGGTTCGGGTAGCGTGGCATCTCGTTTTGCTCCCAATCCGACTAAAGTAGGTGGTGGCAATACTGGACCAACTCCTAGAGCAAGCACTAGTAGTGGATTGAAGTGCTTTAACTGTGGTGAACCTGGTCACCGGATCAGTATAATGTTGTTGCAAGAAGGCTGGTAAGAAACAGTTATTTGTTGAACAGGAGGGAGATGATGATGCGGCTTATGAAGTGTATGAGGAAGCCCCTGTTTATGATGAAGAACCTGAGTATGAGGAGGAGTATGTGTCTGGAGATGTAGGGACGAATTTGGTAGTAAGGCGCTCTTGTTTAACACCCAAAGATGATGGAGATGATTGGCTCAAGCATAACATCTTTCAGTCTACATGCACTATTTTGGGTAAGGTTTGCACTTTTGTTTGTGATTATGGTAGTTGTGATAATTTGATGGCTGCAGAAGCGGTCCAAAAGCTAGGATTGGAGACTGAAAACCATCCGAAACCTTATAAGCTACAGTGGCTTAAGAAAGGTGGTGGGGTGACAGTTTCTAAGCGCGTCCATGTTCCGTTTTCTGTGGGGAGTACTTATAAGGATAACGTGTGGTGTGATGTGGTGCCCATGGATGCTTGTCACTTGTTATTGGGTAGACCTTGGGAGTATGACCGTGATATAACTCACGATGGGAGAACTAATACTTATAGTTTTCTATTTGGTGGAGTAAAGATTACTTTAATGCCCAATAAACCCAAAGAGGTAGTTAGTAAACCCACTGGTACTTTACTAACACTTTCAGTTGAAGGTGAAATGGGAGAGCGATGTTTTTGTGCTAATAGGGAAGGAGGTTGAAGGTGGTGTCATTCCGAAGCCATGATTCCTTTACTTGAGGAATTTTCAGATGTTTTCCCCGATGAGTTACCGATGGATTGCCACCATTGCGTGACATCCAACACCATATTGATTTAGAGACGGGGCACAGCGTTGCGAACAGGCCACATACGTGAGGATGAGTCCGAGCATGAGGAGTTGCGTAGGCAGTTGAGGAATTGGTTTCTAAGGGTCACGCTTCGTGAGAGCATGAGCCCGTGTCTGTTCTCGCCTATTGACTCCAAGAAGGATGGTACATGGCGTATGTGTGTTGATAGTCGAGCCATCAATAAGATTACTGTGAGTGGGTTTCCTATTCCTCGCCTTGATGATTTGCTTGATCAGATTAGTGGTGCTACTATATTTACAAAGCTGGACTTGAAGAGTGGGTATTACCAGATTCGTCTTAGACCTGGTGATGAATGGAAGACTGCTTTCAAGACTCGTGAAGGGTTATATGAGTGGTTGGTGATGCCTTTTGGTTTATCAAACGCACCAAGTACATTTATGCGTGTGATGAATCAATTGTTCAGACCTTTTATTGGCAAGTTTGTGGTTGTTTACTTTGATGACATTCTTATTTATAGTGCTTCTTTTAATGAGCATGTCACCCATGTGAGGCGTGTCTTGACCTTGCTTGGAAGGATAGCTTTTATGCAGCCACAAAGAAGTGTGTGTTCATGACCCCTAAAGTTTTGTTTTTAGGGTATGTTGTTTGGTGATGGCATACGGTGGATGAGTCTAAAGTGGCAAATGTTGGAGTGGCCAACTCCAACTACCATTACCGGTTCGAGTTTCCATGGTCTTGCTTCTTTTTATAGGAGATTCATCCCTAACTTTAGTTCAATTATGGCCCTTTGAGCATTGCATGAAGGGAAAGTCATTTGTTTGGACGAAGGAAGCGGTAGCTTTTCAAGTTATCAAAGAAAAGCTTACTACAGCACCAATCTTGATATTGCCTGACTTTTCTAAGGTTTTTGAGCTTCATACGGATGCCTCGAAGGTTGCTATTGGTGGGGTTCTTAGTCAAGGAGGGCGACCTGTTGCCTATTTTAGTGAGAAGTTGACAGGGCCAAAGTCTAGGTACACTACCTATGACTTGGAGTTTTATCTGAGTGGTTCAAGCTGTGAAACATTGGCGCCATTACTTGTTCCATAAGGAGTTTGTTTTGTTCACTGATCATGATTCCTTAAGGCACATTCGTACTCAAGATAAGGTGTCCCACAAGCATGGACGTTGGTTGGCATTTCTTGAGAAGTTTACTTTTGTAGTGAAACACAAAACTGGTGTTTCTAATCGAGCTGCTGATGCTTTAAGCAGGAGGAGTGGTTTCCTTGTTAAAATGCAGGTTGATGTTCCGAGATTGATGTCATTCGTGACATGGTGGCGTGGATCCGTGATTTTCGATTGTTTTGCAGGGTGTGCGGGGAGAAACCAGATTTCTTTCTGCATGATGGGTTCCTTTTCAAAGGGAATCAACTATGTATTCCTGATTCAAGTCTTCGTTTGCAGATTATTAAGGAGTTGCATGGTGAGGGGCATGTTGGTCGTGATCGCACTTTGCAGTTGGTGCAAGCTTCTTATTTTTGGCCAACTATGCGGAAAGAGGTGGATCGTTATGTCAAAAAGGTGTCGTGTGTGCCGGGTTTCGAAGGGTACAGCTACTAATGCAGGCCTCTATATGCCTTTGCTGTTCCTTTACGACCATGGGTTGATATTAGCATGGATTTTGTGTTAGGGCTACCTCGTACTCAAAGGGGTAATGATTCTATATTTGTTGTTGTTGATCGTTTCTCTAAAATGGTGCACTTTATTCCTTGCAAGAAGACAACAGATGCCGTTAATGTGGCTCACCGTTCTTTAGGGATGTATACCGTTTACATGGTTTACCTTCCTCTATTGTTTCTGATCGGGACACTAGGTTTGAGTCATTTTGGCGTCGTTTGTGGAGGATGGTGAATACTCACTCAATTTTAGTAGTGCTTATCATCCTCGTGATGATGGGCAACCGGAAGTTAACAGGTCCCTTGGTAATCTGTTAAGGTGTTTGGTGGGTGATCATGTGAAGGCATGGGATCAAAAGTTGTGTCAAGCTGAGTTTGCTCATAACCATGCGTTAATCGTAGCACGGTTTTAGTCCATTTCGTGGTTTATTCGCTCAACCACGTGGTCCTCTGGATTTGATGACTCCTCGTGTTTCTAGTTCTGTTCCCAAGAAAGTACAGGATTTTGTTGCCGCCGCTGCATGATGTTCATAAAGCTGTCCAGGAAAATTTGGTTCGTGCTAATGCCAAGTACAAGCAAGATGCGGATCAGAAGAGGAGACATGTTGATTTTGATGAGGGTGACTTTGTGTGGGCTGTTTTGACTAAAGATCGTTTTTCTGTTGGCGAGTATAACAAGTTGTCTGCTAAGAAGATTGGCCCGCTGGAGATTGTTGAAAAGATTAATTCTAATGCTTATCGTCTGAAATTGCCAAGTCATATTAGGTGTTGGATGTTTTAATGTGAAGCATTTGATTCCTTATCAAGGAGATTCTTCAGATGATGATCTTCTTTGTGAATTCGAGGACGACTTTTGTCTACCTGGGGAATGATGGAGGCCAAGTATTGAAGAACGGGCTGACTTGTTTTTGGAAGCTCGAGATCGTGTGAAGAAAAGTGGTTTAGTAAAATGGCCATAACTTTTAATTTTCGTTGAACTTCGGATGTTCCAGCCTTACTGGATGTTCCAACATGCCCATTTGTTTTAGGCCCGTTTCAGTTTAGGGTTATTATTTAATCATTCTGCTGTAACCCTAGGGAGACAGTTATCAGTTTTAATAAAATTTAAACCATTGGCCGTTGAGTTGCCGTGACTCTACCCTAATAATCGGTATTCAGTAGAATCAACGATTGTTATTATAATTGTTTCTGGTATTCGTAGAATCAACAGATTCAATTACTTATCTTGTTTTCTAGTCTACATCAAGAATCCAAAAACCAAACTACTTAAGTTTAGTGTAAAACTTTGTTCTTAAAATCTCGATCACCCGTCTTGATTATCACATGCTATTCGTGCACGTTTACTCGGCACGCTCTTATGTGGTTTTCTTTTTCCTGAGCAATAATTTATAAATGGGAAAGGAATGTGTGATTGGGTTAATAAGATCCTAGTAGGGAAGAAATGCATAAAAACCATATGAAAAGATCAATGATTTTGTAAGAAAACAAGAATTACTTGTTATTCTACATATAACCAATAACTTTGATTTTTGTTATTCAAGTAGTAACCTAAGTAATTTTTTATCTTGGATATATCTTTTGATAAAAAAAAAATGATAAAAGAATCATACTAATAAAATATAAGGATTGATTAATAGGTTCAAAAAGGGACAAATGCATAGGTTGAAAAGTCATTTAGAATGGGCAAGAATATAATTTAGTAAAGTTATTGAGCGACCACTCTTGTTTCCTTTATTGAAAAGTCGTTCAACCAGTAAACATCTCGGTATTCTCAAAGGGCATACTTATGATTTACTCCATCCGTACCTAAATAAATGTTCACTTTTGACTTTTAAAGTCTTTTTTGTACAACTTTGACCTTAAATATTTTTATTTGTGTTATATAATACTTGATAAAAATTATACCAACTTAAAGTACATTTAAAACACAATTCATTCATATATTTTGTATCAAGTATTATATAAGATAAACACAAATATTTAAGGTCAAAGTTGAATAAGTAAGACTTTGAAAGTCAAACGTGGACATTTATTTAGGGACGGAGGTAGTACTAAGTTTTATTTATTTACTAGCTTAGATAACTGTTGACATCGGGTTATTTTTTTTTAAAGAAATAGATAAATGAGATAATAATAAAAGTAATAATGTAAATTTGTTAAATTTAAAATATGTGTAAGTCACAATCGATTTACAACCATCGCGTTGCCAATCGAAAATAGATTGACTCGAACATAAAATGATGTGTGATTTTAATGATCAATTGAGTTGCTAACAAACCTGTAACATTAAAAATAATGAACCATAGTATAATATAACGTGATTACACCAATGATACATACATGATACAACGTGATTAAACAAATATTACGTACCAAACTGGCCGTCTTCGTCCTGCTGCAGATCGACTATTGTTCTGAATGCTCTAAAGTCAAACCCATAAACCGAACCGGTAAAGTCAGGACACGGTTCAATTATTGTGCTTGAAAAAAACTGAGACGAAGTGGTTTGTTGACCATGCGATACTTGGGCTGAATCTCCCCAAGACTGTATCGAGACAGTGTAACAGCACTTCCCTCTTGAACCTTGTGCTTAAAGCCATTCACCAATGCCATACGCATAGTCGCCTGCATCTTAGTGCCCTGTTCAAATCGAATATAACAAACAAATAAATTAGTAACGGAGTTGTAGGATTAAATTTTAAATATTGAGTTATAATAACAAACTTACCTGTTCATCAATAATCACTAATTCCATGTTTTTCAATCCTTGTCTGCCATACACGTCCTGCATCCAACTTCTTACTATTCGCACACGCAGTTTGATGTTGTCTTTAATTGCCGATAAGTCATTGATAAACCCTGCAACATATGTAGCCATGGTTGTTATGCTTGTTGAAAGTGATAATTTGAAAGGTTAATGTAGTAAACAATATACAACCTACTTACATTATATAGGCAGAAATTTAACTACTTCTAGGAAAGTTTTAACACACATAAATTAGGAAACTATTCCCCTAATTGTTCTACTTATCATAGAAAATTATTTTAATATTAATTCATTAATTCATTAATTCTTATTTGGGTTTATTAAAAATTACTTTTAATAAAATAAAATATATATATATATATATAACAAACGAAATTCAATTTTATAACATTATGCTTTATCATTTTCCCCAATTTTCACCAATTTCCCCCAAATTCAATTTTGTTGCATACGATAAGCATTTTGCCCAATTTTCCCAAATTTTCCCCAAATACTAAAATTATTAGGGTTTCATACAAAATACATTATAATTCGAATTAATTAGGGCTTTAATAATTTATTAACATATTATAATTAATCAGCAAAAAAGAACATATGCAACAAACAATTCGAAACGAAATTGAAACGAAAATGGGAAAAAAGAGATAACTTACAGATTTAAAAAATAACAAAATCAAAATGGGCTGGTAAATCAACATCTCTATCAATCGGTTTACAAAAATAGTTGACACCGAAACGTAAGGAGGAAGTGATTGTTTTGATTTTCATCATCAAATGATTTTTTATTTATTTATGGAAACAGATTTGTGTATAATTTCTTACAATAAAAAACGTAGGGAGGAAGAATAAAACGCAAAATTTATGGAAGCGTGTAGAGGAAGATGTGTATCTGAATTAATTGATGGTGACAAATTATAATATATATAATTTGACGGCAAAACAGAGCCTTCTGATTGGCTGCTTTCTTAAGGGTTTCGGACCGCTTTTTAGCCCAGCCCATTAACGTTTGTCCGGCCCAAAACCTTAGCCCGTCCTTTTCCCACCTTCATCTCGAGTTGCAAGTTTATGATTTATATAAACTACAAAAAGGGACCACGTGAATTGACACAACTTGATTTATCGAATAATATCATTCACACAATGACAAGGCGAGTTGACCATTGATCCTATGGACGTTGCGCAAGGCTATTCAAAATGCCAAAAATGATAAAGACTTTGAATGTTAACTCTCTTACGATTAAAATAAAAAGGGAATCTTGCATTTGTAACGTAGATATCATTTATTTTCAGTCACGTACTATTATAATATATATAATTTGACGGCAAAACGGAGCCTTCTGATTGGCTGCTTTCTTAAGGGTTTCGGACCGCTTTTTAGCCCAGCCCATTAACGTTTGTCCGGCCCAAAACCTTAGCCCGTCCTTTTCCCACCTTCATCTCGAGTTGCAAGTTTATGATTTATATAAACTACAAAAAGGGACCACGTGAATTTACACAACTTGATTTATCGAATAATATCATTCACACAATGACAAGGCGAGTTGACCATTGATCCTATGGACGTTGCGCAAGGCTATTCAAAATGCCAAAAATGATAAAGACTTTGAATGTTAACTCTCTTACGATTAAAATAAAAAGGGAATCTTGCATTTGTAATGTAGATATCATTTATTTTCACCACGCACAATGCTAAAAGTATGACTTTACTATGTGAACAAACAAAAACGTTCTATTTTTTAATGTAAATTGTCTGTAACAATTTTTTTTTCGCTTAAATAATAGTATCACTAGAAAATTTCACAAACCAAACACCCCATTTATGCATCAACCAAATGCATAAAGTTGCTGCAATATTACAGAAAACAACTGACACAAGTACAAACGAATTGTCACTGCCCCGCCGCAACGCGGCGGCTCGCAGCCACCTCGTTTACAAAAATAATTGGTGTTTAATGGTTTCCAAAAATAAGATTGAACAATGATAACTGAAGATGAAGCCTGTAGAGGAAAGGTTCTACAAAATTGGTGCAGCAGAAGAGTTTTACTATGACTCCAAAAACTCCAGAAGAGTATGCAAATCATCATCACAAGTAATAAGTATCAAGTCGTCTTCCTTATCTTTGTATCTTATACTAAGCTTTTTACCCTTTAAGTTGAATCTTTGTGCCACTTCGTTTTTCAAATCCGACAGTCCTGAGGAAATAGGGAACCGGAACTTTATCATATCACCTTTAAAAGTTGCCTTCACCATCATTTGTGCTACTTGGTATATGCTATCTGATTTTGAAGGAAGATAGCTATGTCTGCCTAAAGAACTCAACCGCTTAACCCTTATTACAAAGAGCACAACATGACGTCTAGCAAACCATCCGCTTGAAGACCGTTGTGAGCTTTGCTGCGACACTACTTGTGACATCTTTAAGTCTGTAGCATGACTAGATTTTGTGCTCTGACTTGGCTTTGGCCAACTCATTATACCATTCTCTCGACAAAAACGCTTCAATGTAGACCCTAAGCTGTAAAAAAACATTTTAATTAAACAATATGATTATGATAAATATATTTGGGAAATTGAAAGACTAGAGATAGGCATAAATAATTAAGTGGAGACTAAAGATGGCTCACCACCAAAGCTCTCTGCAGCTTGATTTATTGGTTTTCCAACATGTTGCTTAACCGTCTCCATTCTAAGAGAATCAATTTTACGCTTTCTGCCTCGTTTCAAAGTTGTGCTCTTTACCCCAAAGATTAGTAGTGGTGTCGCTCATTTTCTGATTGGTCACAATGGAATATGAAGTAGCATTGACGATTTCTCTTGAGCCAACCATATTAATGTTGTCACTCATATCGTTGGGGTAGTTTTCTCTTGATGAACATTGGCTTTGGACATCTGCAGAGTCAGTTTTAGCAACATTTGCCAAAACCGGCTCTGAATATGATGAATCCATCCCAAATTCCAAGGTGTTGGCCGCTGATCGGATATCTGGGTATATTGAGGTTTTATAGGCGGTCCAGTTGTTGGGTTTGGGCTTCCCGTCTAGTTGGGTTGCCTTTGTAGCTGTCATTTGTTTTTTGGACTTGTTGAACATTGGATCAAGTTTAGGCCCACTAGGTTAACCATATTCAAAGGGTTATATATATCGTAAAACCCTGCTGGAAATCATATATGTGAGGGAGAGACACACAAAGAAGAAAAACAAGATTTGCTTAGGGTTACTCAGTTTTTCGTCCAGCTTTGCGCAGTCTAGGTAGAATTGCTCGTACGACTTCGTTAACCGTTGGATTTCAGCAAAACATAGGTCTTCAATTTGGACGGTCAGGATCGTCATTGGAGTCTTCTACAGAGGTCTGTAGTGGTTCAAAGTTGCTGCAGTTTTGGGTGAGTTTTATCAAGCAATCTGTTTTTGGTGATTTATGTTTCAAGGGCTGTTAATCCTTGATAATTGTTGATGACTTGTATCTAGTTGGTACTAGATAAGAACACTTGTGTATTCTCTGTTTTGGTGCTAGTGGATTAGTTCCTGGACTTGGTCCCGTGGTTTTTACTTCTCACTTTGAGAAGGTTTTCCACGTTAAAATTCTTGGTGTCTTGTTTATTTACTTTCGTTGATTGATTATCGTTGTTTGGTTGGTTAGTTACTTGATCATTCGAAGTATACGTTTGTCCTTACAGGTTATCACAAGTAATAGAGTTATATTGACCATTCCGCAGTTGTTAACTCTCTACAAAGTGGTATCAAGAGCTTTTTGGTTTGTTGGTGATTGTTTGGCTTGTGATTAACAATGGAGACTAATACTTCAAGAATGATTAATCTGAATGGTACTAACTATCATCTTTGGAAATCCAAGATGGAGGATCTTCTCTATGTTAAGGGATTTCATCAGCCCGTTTTTTTAGAAAACCCGAGAACAAGACAGATGATGAATGGACTTTGTTGCACCGACAAGTTTGTGGTTATATCAGACAATGGATGGATGACAATGTTTTGAATCATGTTGTTGGAGAGGTACATGCACGTACCTTGTGGACTAAACTTGAGCAACTTTATGCCCGGAAGACAGGTAATAGTAAACTGTTTTTAATTAAACAACTGATTGGTTTAAGATACCGTGATGGAACTGCCATGTCTGATCACTTGAATATTTTTCAAGGAGTCATTAACCAACTTTCTGAAATGGGAATTAAATTTGATGATGAGGTTCAAGGTTTGTGGCTTCTTGGTACTCTACCTGATTCATGGGAAACACTTCGAGCCTCATTGTCAAATTCAGCAAAAGATGGAATTATTTCAATGGAGATAGCCAAAAACAGTGTACTAAATGAAGAAATGAGAAGAAAGTCACAAGGATCTTCTTCGTATTCAGATGATGCTTTGGTTGTTGATGAGAGAGGCAGAAATCGATATCGTGGTCAAGGAAATAGAGATAAGAGCAGAAGCAAGTAAAAAGGGAGAAGCAAGTCAAGAGGCAGATATGCAGATAAAGAGTGTCATCATTGTGGTATAAAAGGGCACATTAAAAGATATTGCTTTAAGTTTAAAAGAGAGAATAAAAATAACAACCATGGAAAGAAAAATGATGAAGGAACAAGTGATGAACATGCTGCTACAACCACTGAAGATTTTCTTATTGTTTATGACGATGATATGATGAACTTGGTAGAAAATGAGGCAACTTGGGTGGTTGACAGTGGTGCTTCAAGCCATGCTACCCCTCATAAAGACTTCTTTATATCTTATACTCCTGGTGATTTTGGGAGGGTAAAGATGGGTAATGGTTTATCATCAAAAGTTGTAGGTATTGGTGATGTTTGCTTGGAGACCGGTATTAACATGAGACTTGTTCTTAGGGGAGTGAAACATATTCGATCTTCGTTGAACGATATCCGCAGGTAAGCTTGATGATGAAGGTTTTGCAACACTTTCAATAATGGAAAGTGGAGACTCAAGAGGTGCCATGGTTATGGCGAAGGTCGAAGTTCTCTACTCTATATCGACACAAGCAAAATCAGTAAAGAGGTTATCAATGCAACAGTGCTAGAAGACACGGTTGAGCTTTGGCATAAGCGGCTATGTCACATGAGTGAAAAAGGGATGACAACTCTAGCTAAAAGAAAAGTTATTTCTGGATTAGAAAATGTGGAGTTAAATAAGTGTTCTCATTGTTTTGCAGGTAAACATAATCGAGTTAAATTCAAGAGTCACCCTCCTTCAAGAAAGGAGAACATACTCGATCTTGTATATTCTGATGTGTGCGGTCCAATGATGACTCAAACAATTGGTGGTTCTCGTTATTTTGTTACCTTTATTGATGATCATTCGAGAGTGTTATGGGTCTATACATTGAGGACAAAAGATCAAGTATTGGATGTGTTTAAAGAATTTCATGCATCTGTTGAAAGAAAGACTGGAAGAAAGTTGAAGTGCATTCGATCAGATAATGGAGGTGAATATTCAGGCCCATTTGATGTATATTGCAAAGAGCTTGGTATTCGTCATCAAAAGACTCCACCAAAGACCCTCAGTTGAATGGGATAGCTGAAAGAATGAACCGTACATTGGTAGAGAGAGTTCGATGTTTACTTTCTCATGCAAAACTTCGGCTTCTTTTTGGGGTGAGGCTTTAAGTACTGTTGTTCATGTACTTAATAAGTCACCTAGTGTTCCCTTGAATTTTGAAGTGCCGGAAAAGGTTTGGACAGGTAAAGAAGTTTCTTATGATAACCTTCGTGTTTTTGGGTGCAAGACTTTTGTGCATATTCCCAAGGATGAAAGGTCCAAGCTTGAAAGTAAGTCACGACAATGTGTTTTTATCGGCTATGGTTTGGATAATTTTGGCTACAAGCTTTATGATCCAGTTGAAAAGAAGGTGATCCGAAGTCGCGATGTAGATTTTATGGAAGATCAAACCATAGAAGATATTGACAAAGTGAAGAAATCAGATGCAAAGTTCACCAATGAACAGGATATTCCTTTTCAGGTTGATGAACAAAATGATTGGCATAATGAACAAGATGTTCCAATACAGTTTGATGATCAAAATAATCAGAATGATGGACATGATATTCCTTTGCATGATAATGAACAAAATGATCAACCGAATGTCCATAATGATCAACATGATGAACAAGAAGCTCCTATACAGGTTGATGAACAACCAGTTTTGGTTGAACCAAGGAGATCAAAGAGAGAAAGACAAGCTTCCACAAGATATTCTCCCCATGATTATGTGTTATTGACCGATGGGGGAGAGCCCGAGTCTTATCAAGAAGCTATGCAACATGATGAAAAAGAAAAGTGGAAGATTGCAATGGTTGAAGAAATGGAGTCGTTAAAGGAAAATCATACTTATGAGCTAGTTGAGTTACCTAAGGGTAAGAAAGCACTCAAGAACAAGTGGGTATACAGGCTGAAGATGGGAGAGCTTAATTCTCAACTGCGATACAAAGCAAGGTTGGTTATGAAAGGATTTAACCAGAAAGAAGGAGTAGATTTTGGTGAAATCTTCTCACCTGTAGTGAAGATGTCATCCATTCGAGTTGTTCTTAGTCTAGCTGCTAGTATGGATCTTGAAGTTCAACAATTAGATGTGAAAACATCTTTTCTTCATGGTGACTTAGAAGAGGATATCTACATGGATCAACCGGAGGGATTTAAAGTGAAGGGAAAAGAAAGCATGGTATGCAAACTCAACAAGAGCTTGTATGGCTTGAAACAAGCTCCAAGGCAGTGGTACAAGAAATTCGAGTCATTCATGAGCAAGCAAGGATACACCAAAACAGCTTCTGACCATTGTGTTTTTGTTCAAAAGTTTTCGAATAAAGACTTTATTATTTTATTGTTATATGTCGATGACATGTTGCTTGTTGGTAGTGATATCAGGAAAATTGACATGTTGAAGAAGGAGTTGAATAAATCCTTTGCAATGAAGGATTTGGGTGAAGCTAAACAAATCCTTGGGATGAGAATTTCACGAGATAGGAAAGCAAAGAAGTTATGGCTATCTTAAGAGATGTACATTGAGAAAATACTTGAAAGATTCAGGATGCATAAAGCAAAGTCGGTTGGTACTCCACTTGCTGGAAATTTCAAGTTAAGTAAAAAGCAATGTCCCACTAGTGTGGAAGAAAAACTAAAGATGAAACGAGTTCCTTATGCTTCAGCAGTTGGTAGTCAAATGTATGCAATGGTGTGCACAAGGCCGGACTTAGCTCATGCGGTTGGTGTTGTAAGCAGGTATCTCTCAAATCCAGGTAGAGAACATTGGGAAGCGGTTAAATGGATTCTTAGATATCTTAAAGGCACCTCCAAAATGTGTATTTTTTATGGTTATGATAAGCCTGTTCTAAAGGCTTTTACAGATTCAGATATGGCACGAGATAGTGATACGAGAAAGTATGTATTTGGTTACTTGGTCACATTTGGAGGGGGAGCGGTGTCATGGCAGTCAAGGCTACAAAAGTGTATCTCACTATCCACTCTTGGCAGAATTTATTGCTTCCGAAGTGCAAAGAGACGTTGTGGATGAAGCGTTTTACACAAGAGCTTGGGTTTAAGCAAGAAAGTTATGTCATTTTCTCGTGATAGTCGAGTGCTATACATCTTGCTAAGAATTCAAGTTTTCATTCAAAGTCGAAGCATATAGATGTGAGGTACCATTGGATTCGTGATGCGTTGGAATCCAGGATGTTCAACATTGAGAAAGTCCACACGATTTGAATGGTGCCGATATGATGACAAAGAGTTTGCCCACAAGTAAGCATGATACTTGCTGTGAGATCGCAGGTATGATGGAATCCTCAACGTAGCCGGGAGGGGGAGTTTGTTGGGTTTGGGCTTCCCGTCTAGTTGGGTTGCCTTTGTAGTCGCATCATTTTTTGGACTTGTTGAACATTGGATCAAGTTTAGGCCCACTAGGTTAACCATATTCAAAGGGTTATATATATCGTAAAACCCTGCTGGAAATCATATATGTGAGGGAGAGACACACAAAGAAGAAAAACAAGATTTGCTTAGGGTTACTCAATTTTTCGTCCAGCTTTGCGCAGTCTAGGTAGAATTGCTCGTACGACTTCGTTAACCGTTGGATTTCAGCAAAACTTGGGCAGTAGCTTCACAACACATAGGTCTTCAATTTGGACGGTCAGGATCGTCATTGGAGTCTTCTACAGAGGTCTGTAGTGGTTCAAAGTTGCTGCAGTTTTAGGTGAGTTTTATCAAGCAATCTGTTTTTGGTGATTTATGTTTCAAGGGCTGTTAATCCTTGATAATTGTTGATGACTTGTATCTAGTTGGTACTAGATAAGAACACTTGTGTATTCTCTGTTTTGGTGCTAGTGGATTAGTTCCTGGACTTGGTCCCGTGGTTTTTACTTCTCACTTTGAGAAGGTTTTCTACGTTCAAATTCTTGGTGTCTTGTTTATTTACTTTCGTTGATTGATTATCGTTGTTTGGTTGGTTAGTTACTTGATCATTCGAAGTATACCTTTGTCCTTACAGGTTATCACAAGTAAGAGAGTTATATTGACCATTCCGCAGTTGTTAACTCTCTACACCAGTAACTTCTGTGGGTGATGATATTTCACCTAGTTCAAATCCGGAAGCGTCTTCAACTTTCTGCTTCAATGTTTGCACCAGATAGGGTACATTACTACCATCTTTCATGTACAAAGGTAGAAAAAATTCTAAGACGTATTCATCATTGCCTGAAAGACTATGCAAAAAGATAGCAAAGCAGCTAGTTATCTTATAATTGTGTGCCTTGTGGACGAAAGGATACTCTTCTTCTGTGAGCTCAGTTACATCTTGACAATGCTTTGACCCACGAGCTAACAATGCCTTCCCAACAAAGCTACGGAACTTATCCAAATGGTGCTCTTTACATGCTTCCCTGAGAGGCCACATTCCCATGTCTTGAACATGAAACGGTAGACCATTTGTGGACATGCAGTCTTTCCCGATGCATTTAGTGTCAAAGCTGCTACAAGTCTTGTCTATAATATTATCATGTGAAACAAAACTGGTGGATGGGGAAACAGCCCATGCCTGTGCAAGAGGTAAGCTATGGCTGTCACACACACTTCTCAGAATACCACAGAGTATATCCAACTCATCAATTTGACTTTGTTCATTGGAAACCTGATACAAGACATCTGTAGCATAAGAATATCGCAGTGAAAAAATAATGAATGAATTTCGTATAAATGAGTGAGAGTACCCAACTTACATTTGGAGGAGCGAAATCAAATACTTGTGGGCTTGTTAGACTTTGTTTCTGCAAGATGACAAGTTAAAAATGAGGAATCGTCAAAGG
Organism: Chrysanthemum makinoi; assembly: GCA_910596185.1. Taxonomy (NCBI): domain Eukaryota; kingdom Viridiplantae; phylum Streptophyta; class Magnoliopsida; order Asterales; family Asteraceae; genus Chrysanthemum; species Chrysanthemum makinoi. The sequence continues at coordinate 137,010,232 of OU343224.1, forward strand.
AAGCTTAGTAAAGCAGAAAGAATGATTCTTAGAACAAGGTTTATTATATTTGAAAGGTAAAAGAAGAAAACCTTTAGCGCCTTGTGAACTTGTTGAACCTCAAAAGCATATTCCGTGGTCTTGGAAGACATCAAGAGCTCGATGACACCAACACATAAGTTTGTGTTAGAATCAAAAACTGGTAAAGCCAAATATCCATGTAGATTGCAACGAATTGCACATTCTTGTTGTGGAAAATCTTTTGGCAAGTAATTTTGTAGATCAGAAGTCCACTCTGGTAATCCTCGCCTAAATACTCGAGCAGGAGGGCTAATGTCTTCTTCTGCATGATCCTTATCCACAAGAAATGTATTCTTCTCAGAGTCCCTCCTATACAAACAGAGTCCTTCCTCAATTACACCAAGACCAAACGGTTGATCTATAGTTGTAAGCAGTTGGTGCTTCCCAACGACACGAGGTGACCAAAACTGAACGAGGACACGCTCTTCACGGAGAGTTAACAGCTTTAGTGCAGCTCTTATCTTTTCCTTTAATTTCTGATTATGTGGGACGTTGTTGTCAGCTCTATAAAGTTCATCCCAGGGCTCTTCATTTCTAGAAACCCAAAGCGGTGTTAAGTATCTCATCTCTCCAGATAATGAAACTGTCGGTCGTTCTAAAGATAACTTGTTCCGCGGAAATTCTGTTATCTGATCTTTGGACAAGACAGAAAGTGAGCCCGAGCATAATGATGTGTCTCTTTCTTCCGAATCAACACTATGACATCGCGCAAAGTAATCCATAGTCGGCAGCTTGCAATTATATATAAACGGTTACAGCTCGTGCCTGTCTGATATGATTTATATAAAGGGCAAATGATAAAAAAATGCATCGAACTTGACACTTTATGTGATTGTGTGTAGCCAACTATTTTTTTTCTTATTGTATGTACTGAACTTTCAAATTTCGATCATTATGTGTATTTTGTGACTATTCTGTCATGTAAAATGACCATTTTACCCTTTGAAATTTGAAAAAATTAAGGGTAAAATGGTCACAAAATACACACAATAATCGAATTTTGAAAGTTCAGTACACACAATAAGAAAAAAAATAGTTGACTACACACAATTATAAAAAGTGTTAAGTTCGATGCATTTTTTTGTTATTTGACCATAAATAAGTATCAAATGTAGCCGAACCGATAATACCATTAAAAAAGTATGATTGACTTTTAAAAATGACATATACCAAGCACATTTAAGTTGACTTTAAAATGCTGGGCATGATTGACATCTACATTCGAGCTAGCGGAGGAGGGTTGGAGCATCTATTATGCTTAGTAAAACTGTAAATCCTACCTTAGTTATGATTAAATCGCGTTAATGTGTAAGTGGTTCAGCATTGGTGTAAGTTGATTGTTTATATCAGCATTGTGTACTAACAAAGGAGAAATGAGTAATACAATGAAAAAGCATACAGGATTATGAACTTACAGAAACAGAGTAATTTGGAGTGTGCTTCCCGCTGAGTTGTTTAAATTTTTCAGGAGAAGCAATTTATATACTTACAAATTTTAGAGCTTTTGGTCTGTTGATACAAAAGTTGGGCGTTCCTGGTTTGGAGCTCCGGTTCTCGTACCAATTGAGAATTGCTGCTTGAGACCTGCGCACTAAGAGACAAGAAACACCGTTAGGCTTATCGTGGGATTGTCTCCCACGATTATCCTCCGGCATGAGAGTGAGTAATCGGTTTTAGGGTTTAAGGAGTTTTAGGGTTATGAGATCGTACCTTAAATGAGGGATATAATTCCCTTTATATACGTACGGAATCCTTGTTGGTTCGGTGTTCCCCAACTTCGGCGTATCCCGCCTAAGTCGGTTGGGAATGATTATCTTCTTATTTTAGAAGATATCGGATATCTATTCCGTAAATAGATATGGGCTTGGGCTTTCGTGAATCCAAACGCGTTGATATTGGCCCGCCGTACCGGCTTGCAAGTAGTGGACTGTAGTCGGGTTTATGACCGACTCGACTATACGTCATCATGTCCCCAGTCTAGTATGCGCAGGCGTGAAGCTGCGGATGCTAGACTAATGACCGTAGTCCAAAATAAAATAAACTTACGAAACGTATTAAAAAAGCCATACACATACCCGTAGGTGCGTTGTATCTAGACATAAAAGGGATTTGTAAATGCCTCGGTATTCGGGAAAGTAATCCCGCGTCCCATCAGAGTAATCTCAACCACACAAGTGAAGTTAGTGGAGTCCACGTGGCACATATCGTGTGGATGAGAGAAAAGCATAAAAGCACTCGTCATTGTCACAATGTAATCCACCGTAAAAAAGAAATCCGCCATTGTTGAAATAGAACTCCAGCTGCAATCCAGAAATTAAACTACCTCAAGGTACCCGCGCGTGCGTGTCTGTACATCCAACACTATGGTGAAACAATTATCGGACTTTACCTCCTTATTATCCGAGAGCGATCTCTTAGAGTTCACCTCAGATTATTTTATACCCCTTGACGTGCATCCGGTTGTGCCGGATGTGCGAGCAACCATTGCGGACTTCCCCAGAGGGAAAGTGGGGTTTATACGCCGGTTGTTCGATTTTTGAACCAACGCGCGTGCCCTTCCCGCTTTCTATGCGATGTGTTAAACTATTACACCGCATATATCCCAATTACATCAGATCGGCGGCGGCCAAAATTACCAATTTTGAGGTAAATTGCCGTCTCATGGCGCTTAACCCAACCATTCATTTATTCCGTGCATTTTACCACACAATATGGGCACATGGGTGGGTATCTTTGCGTGCCGGTAGGCTCCAATGCTATCTGGATAAGCTAGACTCGCCGATTGGAGGAGTATTTCTTACGGTAGATGATAAATGCTTTCCATGGAACTATCGGTTTATACCCGGGGTACATTAGAGAGGATGAGTGCCCCCGCCGGTCGTGTATGATGTTGAGGATGCGGAACTGATAAATGACAACCGCATCCCCATTAGTGCCTATCCGGAGGATTTCGGTACATATGGGCATCGGCCGTAACTATTTTGGTTCAAGATGAGATTCCAATCTTCTTGGGCGCCAATGGCCGGTGGGTACTCATTCCATTTGTATTGTAAATAATGTGAGTCTGCATGCCTGCGGTACTTGCACATTATATACCTTATGTTATTTGTTGCTTCCTTTACGCAGAAATGGATCTATTCGCTGTGGTGCAATTGGCCAAACCATGGTGTGTGAGGTCGGAGGTACGGCCTTTGAAAGAAGGCGAAGAGCCAATACTAGCGAGTACCGAGGGCATACAGTGGAGCCGAACTTAGGGGTGACTGGGACCAGGCTCTTCCGTTGCGATAGAGGCAACACCGGTGCAAGGCGTGCCGAGCCCTCATGCGCCCTCCTCTATTGCGCAACCACCACCCATAGTGGCGGATCCCATTGATGAGGAAATGGAGGAGCAAGAGCGTGCACTATTGCGTAAAAGGTCGCGGCGAGATGGTACGAGTTCGGCAAGGAAGAAGCGTCCCATGATCGTTCATGTTGAATCTTACGCGGTGAGGCAAGATCATCACACCCGTCGGAGATGTTTCGGCCCCAGTAAGTACTCTCGATAGTTGCCATTATATTTATATATATATATTTTTTTTATTTCATCAAGTTTGCGCATGCGGTCTTGATAAGTCTCTGTATTTGTAGGTTGAACAGGTGCGGAATCGCCACCCAAAGAGAGTCATGTTTTGTCCAGAGTCTTCAGAGCACCGGAGATTGGTAGCCAGATGCCGTGGCGATGGGGATGCGTCAATGGGTCACCGGTTGATAACCCGGTTTCTCCGCTGGCCGGTGAAGGCTAAAATGTGTTGGGGAAAATAGGCGGGGCGTTCAAAGGACCGTGTATAGCATCACCGAGGCGAACTCAGCTTGATGCCAAAGCTGAAATCAAAGAAGCCAATGCGTATGCGGAGGCTTGCGAGAAAAATGTCTCTACTATCTCAAATAGAGCGGGAGCGTCTTTGAAGCAGATCAAGTATAAGCTGTCATGCAGCTGGGCCCTTAAACATCTAGAGCAGGCTAAGGAAAGTTTGTTTGCGCAATTAGGGGAGCTTGGAGCTCGTGAGTTTGGTCATTGGAGGTCAGGAGGCTAAACCGCTAGCAAGCCGAAAGCATCGAGTATGACGAGGAATTGTATCCTCACCATGTCCACCATATGGAGCCGCAGGTGGCTCATAGGCCACTTGCCCGGTCTCGCCTGTGCCTCGTACCACTGGAATCGCCAGAGGTGGTGAGTGCCTTCGAGGAGGTTGTGCAGTCGCGCTTTGGAGCGTGGGTAAATCGAGAGGCGATTGAGAAGCTCCATGAGGCGTAACTGAAGGCGCCATTGATAAGGTACCAAATTATGATGCCTTTGAGTCATATGATCACTTGGTGGTCGCTATGCAAGAATGAAGGACTTGGAGCTCCCTATGATTTCGAGCTTGGCGCGATCAAGACTATCCGATAAATGTTATCATGGCGGGGGTTGACCTTGGCGCTGCATCGGACGGAGGAGGCCAAACACGCCGGATTTTATTTGAAGCCCCATGAGTCACGACTTCAAGTACTGTCTTTACTGCGCCCTAGGGATAGTCAGAATCCATTTGCTTTGGAGAAGGAGGTATCGTTAAAGGAAGTCTTGGAAGCACATGCAACCCGTCGTGCTATGAAAGAAGGTATTGCGAGTAAAGCCATTTGTGTGGGGTCGGTGCGCTCACTTGCCAAGGTCGATGGGGTGCCGTCGGTGTGGCTCTGTCGGCGTCAAGATGCGACGTGTTGAAGGGTATGAGCGAAGCTAAAGATGCAACAAGTCATGTTGGCACATCGTCACTTAAGCGTTATGCATTTTAGTCGATATGTTGCAAAACACTTTCTTGTAATAACTCGTAGGTATGAATAAAAGTTGCCGCTTTCTTGTGGGTATCATTGAGACTTGTAATGTATACATATCTGTTTGTCTTTGCATGAAAGATGTATTTGTTGTCAAGAAACAAACGCGGTAATACGCCAGCTAATATAGGTAATCCATAAGCATGTATGAAGGCCATAGTATACTCGAGAAATAATTCGAAGTATTTTATCACAATCGTGTGTGTCATGATAAACAAGTACGATCTTGTAAGTATCACATTAAGGAATCAAGTGTCTCGGTTCCTAAGTTGTTAAACGTGCACGTATGCGTTTATGCGCATCCATCGTGGGATGCGCACATATCTTATTCCAATGTCTTGAGAACAAGGTGTTTAACAAGGATGCGTGATCCAGTATTGATGGGTTTGCAACCCTCTTACTCAACAAGTTAGTTAGTAGGTGAACTTATCCTATTACCATCGTGGGTTTATTCGTGGTGCATGCACGCCATCGTAGGCAAGAAAAATAAGAAATTGTTAAGACATACAGTATATGGAGATAACAACTTTAAGATGTGTGCTGAGTTAGCTAGACACCGCGCTATTGATACTTGCAAGGTTTTTGAGAAATACAAAGGAAACAAAAATATGAAAAATAAAAAATACATGATCTGTTTATTGGGCACTAAAAGTGCGGAGCGCCTGCGTGCTCTGTGACCGTAGCTATTCTTTATAGGTAGCACCTCTTGAGGTTGCCGATGTTCCATGTGCGTGGTAGGTCGCGACCATCCAAGCCTCAGTAGCCCGTGACGCGCGTGCTATTGCTTCAGAACCTCATAGGGTCCTTCCCACTTTGGTCCGAGCTTACTGTATCTTCGCATGACTCGCCTCATTGGCACGGTAGACAAAGTCGCTGGTCAGAATGAAACATTGCGCACTTTGGCATCATAGTATCCTTTCATCTTTGACTTCGACCTTGCCTCCCGTGATGGTGCGTTCGCGTCTTTCTTCCAAAGAGTCCAAGTCGACACGTCTTTCGTCATTGTTTGTTGTTACATTGATCTCTCGCAGGCGGATAGTTGGCATGCCGATCTCGGTTGGTATAACAGCTTCGTCCCGTAGACTAGAGAGAAGGGGTGTCCCCGTGCTTGGTTTTATTGAGGTGCGGTGTGCCCATAAAACATGCGAAAGCTCTTCGACCCACTGGCCGCCTTTGTGCCTCGAGCGGCGCTTTGATTCCTTCACCCGGGCTTCGATTTGCGCTCTCACATTGGTTTTGCGGGTGTGTAACCGACGCAAAGTGTTGGGTGATATTTAACTTATCGCACCAATCTTTGAAGGGGTTGTCGCATGAAATTGTTTCCCGCTATCCGAGATGATTTCACGGGTAATCCGGCGACATACAATGTTGTCCCAGACAAGCGTTTCACGGTTGCGTGATTGTCGCCACGCTTTTGCCTCTATCCACTTGGTGAAGTAGTCTATAGCCACTATGAGAAACTTAAGACCGCCTACTGCTATTGGAAAAGGACCTGCAATATCAATGCCCCATTTGTAGAATGGCCGTATGCCGTGATTGGCGTTAGCTTCGTCGCGTGGGCTGGCGCGTACGGTCTATGAACTTGGCAATCATTGCATTTCCTTATTAGGTCCCGTGCATCTCGATGCATGGTTGGCCAAGTAGTATCCTCGATGCATGGCATCGTGCTACAACGGACCGTGGTCCGCATGCATGCCGCATGAGCCTTCATGGATTTCTCGCGCAAGACGTAATTTGCTTGTAGGGGCGCGACGCCGGAGCCATGGTTGAAGGAAAGAACGTCGGTACAATATGTTGTCGCTAATTGAATCTCTCTTGTATGTCGCCGTATTCCGCGAGCCATGCGTTCTTGAGGTAATGTTCCTTTGCTTAAGAATTTCGTAATCGGTGTCATCCATGTAGGACCATCCTCTCTATGATTTCATGGAGACTTCCATCTCGATATTGACTTGCTTTTGTTTCCACGGCCTTGCTTTGATAAGTGTGCGAAGCTGTCGAGGCAATCTTGCTCGTCGTCACGCTGCGATATTCTCCTCAGGGACCGCTTGATAGTAAATCTGTCAAAGCCTTTGATCGTGTCTTAGTCTTCTCAAGATAATCGAATCATATTCTCTTCTTTGGCCACGTATTCATCCAACACGCGGGTTGGCCACTAGCCGAGTCCACATTTGCTTCCAAGTTACGTGACACCCATTCGAGCCGCAATGCGTAGTCCAAATGATTAAAGCTTCATATTCGCCTCATTGTTTGTCGCGGTAAATTCAAAACGCAGATCGTAAGTGAATTCCATTCCTCCGGGTTTGTGAGAATAAGGCCGACTCGACCCGCCCACGATGAGGACCCGTCAGTAAACAAAAATCCGTGATCTTGTAGTTCCTTCTCTTGGTGTAGGTACTTTCCAAGATCCGGCTTCGATGATGAAATCTGCCGGAACCGTCGCCCCTTTATTGCGATGCGGGTGCGTAAGAGATGTTATGTTCGCCTAGCAACACACTCCACTTCGGAGTCGCCCGACGCATCGGGTTTGGAGATGATGTGCTTGATGGCTTGATCTGTGATTACCGCTATTGGGTGCGCTTGGAAGTATCGCCAGCTTGGCCAGCAAATACTAGTGCAAGACCAACTTTTCCATGGCAATCAGAGTTCATCTCCGTCTTTTGAGCGCTTTGTCGACAAAATAGATAGGGTTTTGCACCGAGTCCCTATCTCGTTAGTAGTGCTACCGACTTGGCCCCATGAGTCGCCGATAAATACATGATCGTTCTTCCCCGGGTCGGGTGCCACGAAAGTGTTGGGAGCGTTGCTAGATGCTGTTTGAGTGTAGTGAAGGCTTCTTCCGCCCGCGTCCACGAAAGTCACCCTTTTTATACACTTCTTGAGTGTTTTGAAAAGAGGCAATGACTTTCTCACGATTTAGACAGAACCCTGTTGAGGCCGCCGATTTTCCGTTGAGGATTGGACTTCCTTCAGCCGCGCGCGTGGTGAGGGAAGTTCTATTACCGCCTTTGTCTTTTCTGGACAAGGTTTTATGCCATCGGGTTCTATCGGTATCCTAAGAACATGCCTTCATGAGCTAGAAGGTGCATTTCTTAGGATTTAGCTTCATGTTGATCTCTCGTAGAGTCTTGAATGTTTCTTATGTCGCACAAGTTCAACTTCAGTATGGCTTTTATGACCAGTCATCCACATAGACTTCCAGTTACGGCCCACCCGCTTTTGTCAAAGGCATTGTCTACTAACTGGCGATAGGTGGCACCCGATTCTTCAAGCCAAATGGCATTTTGTATAACAAGAACGCCTTGGCTTGTGTGGAAAGCTGTCTTTTCCTCGCCTTCCTTAGCCATCTCAGATCGGTGATATCCCTTGTACTGGCGTCAAGAAAACACTTTAACGGTATCCCACAAGGGACTCTATTTTCCGGTCTCCTATCTCGGTAATGGATACTGATCCCTGCTGGCATGCTTTGTTAAGGTCGGTGAAGTCTACACATTCGCCGCCTACCGTCGCTTTTTGACCATTCTTGGATTAGAAAGCCGATCGTAGTAGTAGACTTCACGCATAATTCCCGCAGTTACCAATTTCGTACCTCTGCCAGAACTTGCCTGCCCTCTCTAGGGCTTGGCCACGCTTCTTCCGGCGTATGGTGAGTACCCTTGTCGATTCTTAGTTTATGCTCGATCGATCGGCGTGGTACTCCGGTCATGTGTTTTGGCTCCCACGCGAAAATATCCACGTTCTTTTGTAGGAGCGTGCACACAACTGCTTTGCCGTTGTCCGACAATGACCCTCCAATGGTTATCTCTCGTTCCCCGGGTATTACGGGTGAATTCGACCTTCAAGTTGGGGACTTTGGTGCCAGACGGTTTTCGAGTTGGTTCCATTTCGCATGTAACCGTTACATTCTCTCGCTTGGTACCGTGGCATTGTAAAAGTAACAATGCCCCCGCTCTGGGAATTTAAGCATCCCGCGCCTTATTTGTTGATGGCACCGCGCATGGTGATATCCCGGTCTCCCAATAATGCCATTGTATGGCGAGGGGATTTGATCACCATGAAATCCATCCAGTTGTCGTGAGTGCTCTGCGTTAACGCCGACTAGTAATCGCAGCGTTGCCCCATGGGCCATATCTTTTCACCCGTGAAACCGTGAGTCTTGGTTGACCGGGTTTAACCGACTGCTGCGATTTCAGTCGTAGTCTTTAAAGCAATGCTCATACATGATATTTGCCGATGCCCCACCATCAATGTACATGCGTTGTATGTCGTGACCACCCGCACTAATTTCAATGGTGAGGGCTTCTGCTTCGTTGTCCGCAGTTAGAGTAGGGAAAGAGATTTCGCTTCTGGAAAACTCCCCGTGACCTTTTGTCTAGTGGTTCGCTTACGCCCTGTATCATGTAGATTGTGTCGGCCTTATCTTTGGGTGTCTCCTTCTTGCTTCCATTCTTTTGTTTATCTCTTCCCTCTTTATTGTTTTTAACTAAGTGGTCCGGTCGCCCTCCTTAACCATCTTGTCGATGAGTTGGCGGTTTGGACACACTCGTTAGTGGTGTGACCCTTTGTGCGCGCTGGCGAGTCCACAAGATCCATTCAAAGGCGCTTATCTTACGGTATGCGATCTCTGCGGTGGTCTTGGAAATTCGCACCTTCCGCTGCGAGTATTTCCTTTGGTGTTTTGATCGGGGTATACTGTCATTATCTCTCGCTCCTTTGGCTGCGATAGTTCCTATTGCGTTACTACCTCGGTCGCTTCGATTGCCTCCCGGTTGTTCCCGTGGCGGTAGCTCGAGTGGTTCTTTTGCTATCCGCGGGCGGCTTCTCCCCGACAAAGACCGAGTCGCTTCATGAGTTCATCAAAGGTCTCCGGATCTTGTCGCTCAACCGCTTGATGAGTTACGGGTTATTAATCCCATTCATGAAGCCCAAATCTTCAAGACTTCAGACATGCTTTAACTTGCATGCATTCATCTTTAAAACGTTCCATGAATGCGCCAGATTCTCCTTGGTGTGCTTTACCCGGCGAGTTCAACAGATTTTTAGCGCACTTTTTCGTTGAGTAAAATTTAGGCGGAACGCCTTTCTCAACTCTTCAAAACCATTGATGCTTCTTCTCGGGAGTTTGTTGAACAGTTCCAGCGCACTTCCCACTAGTGTGGAATTAAACATGTGGCACCACACGGTTGTGGCCGATTCTCAATGGTCGCGCTGATTCAAAGATTTTTAGGTGATCGTCCTGGATCACTGTTCCATCATAGGTCTTGACATTCGTAGGCATGCGCCTTTTCTTGTTTTCGAGAAATCACTGTCGTCTAGTGAACGCGATCCACTTTTCTGGCGCCACGGAGAGACATGTCTTCCTCTTGGCTATCGCGTCGCTTCTAGACTTCCAATGTCTGTATCACTATCCTCGTTGTCCGAGGAGTTATCGAAGATGAATTTTCCTTCTACTTTCGCGGCGTTTGCGGCCGCCCTTCTCAGTCGACTTGTAGTCCGGATCGAAGGGCTCTCACTTGGGGAATACTTTCGATGCGTCATGTACTTTACGGCTACCCAGTGCGGCATAGACACCGGTATCCGCTTCTCCATCACTATCACTCAAGTGTTGTGAGTGAGATGTCTCATCACCCTCGATTCTCCTCCGATTCGTTGAATCTTGGGGTTTATGACCGCTTCCTCGCTTTTCTTTTTCGGTGGCCTGATGCGGGAGAAGTATCATATTCGAATCGAAATTGAGTCGAAGCTTTCAAGTTCGACTGATCTATTCTTCTCTTCCTCTTGCATGAGGACAGTTAATGTTTCGTAGTTTTGGGATACGAAAACTTGGTGTTAATTCGCTACCCCTCGAGAGTGAGTGCGTTTGTTTCTGCCGCTATACCCTTATCCCGACTTGGTGCCTCCGGTACCTTTGTCAGGTCAGTTTCTAGCACCGATTGGAAAGGAGTAGTAAAGACGGGCTGATGGGTCTACTCCACTCGTGGTGGTTGTAGTGGTTTGAGTTGTTCCCGAGTGTGGCTCCACCAAAGGGAAGATCAAGTCTTGGCTCGATCCCTTATTTTTAGCAGCTGGTTGTCCCAGGGTCCGCTTAGGGGTTAGTCCACTGCGACTTCTTCCCATGAGGTCATCTGCGATCGATGATTACCGTGCTTTGTCATTCTAGTGTCGGTTCTTAGTGTAGGGTCCCAGCGGATGGCCACTTGTTGATACAAAAGTTGGGCGTTCGGTTTGGAGCTCGGTTCTCGTACCAATTGAGAATTGCTGCTTGAGACCTCAGCAAGCACTAAGAGACAAGAAACACCGTTAGGCTTATCGTGGGATTGTCTCCCACGATTATCCTCCGGCGTGAGAGTGAGTAATCGGTTTTAGGGTTTAAGGAGGTTTAGGGTTATGAGATCGCACCTTAAATGGGATATAATTCCCTTTATATACACACGAATCCTTGTTGTTAGTGTTCCCCAACCTTCGGCGATCCGCCTAAGTCGGTTGGGAATGATTATCTTCTTATTTTAGAAGATATCGGATATCTATTCCGTAAATAGCTATGGGCTTGGGCTTTAGTGAATCCAAACGCCGTATTGATATTGGCCCGGTTAAATGCCCGGGCTTGCAAGTAGTGGACTGTAGTCGGGTTTATGACCCGACTCCAGACTATACGTCATCATGGTCTGAGAGGGAAAAACATATGAAAAAGCTAAGAAGGTGCTCGGTTCTTTCTTTTAATACTACTAGTATTTGATTATTGGGAAAAAGTCAAAAACAAGGGTCAACAAAAGAAAGTAAATGTTCATTTCATTAAATAGTAGTACAAGGTACGAGTAAATTACAGGGAAGGAACTGATAAGTACACAAAAATTAAGTAAAATGACTATCATACCCTTGTTATTTTTACACATGTGACTTCATTTTCTCTTCACCAAAACTTCCTTTCACTTTCTAAGTAGTTTCACACTTTCATTTCAACATCATACAGTGTAAAAACTGAAACTGAAACTTGAAAAGTTAAAAAACGTACGAGTATATGTTTCGCTTTAGCATAACTTATGATGATTAATGGTATTATTTTAAACACCTCCATGTATTTTATGGCAATAAACACAACACGAGTTGAGGTGGTGTGTGATAAGTCACCATTAATGGTGCTTTCGGCTACTTAAAACTCTAATGACATATTTCCAGACAAACCCAATTAAGATTCAGTTCTAATAAACCCGCATTAGAAAATTGGAAACTTAAATCGTTGTTCATAATAAATGCCATAGATCCATATTTATGATATTTACTTACACACTGACTTTATAATTTATATGGCTGATGTTATCCATGTTCCCTGTAATAACAATAAACACAATTCAACATCTCTTTCACACACACACAACTCTCTCAACTCAACCCAATGGAAAGTCCCATCATCATCAACAAGATAAAGAGAAGAAGCAAAGGCCTCAAACACATACCCAGATGAAAAAGATTATCAAGAACCCACAAACACACAAAACCCGGATCAAAAGATCATAAAGATGACAACTTTGAACCCAAAACCAATGACCCGGATGAGAATATTAATGGATCCGACTTAAAAGCTACACATTTAACAGCTTCCAAGATATGGAAAGACATTTTCAAGAAAAACCCAGATCAAAAAGATAAAGAAAAGAAGAAAAAAACCAAGGAAAAACTTTCCGGTACCGGTTCCGGTTCCGGCGCCGGTCCGGGAACTTCCGGTACGGCGGAGCTAAATGTAAATTTATGGCCTTTTTCTCAGAGCAGGTCGGCTAGGACTAGTTGATATTTACACCAGCGTCTCTCTCTCATATCCCCAAATTTGAAATCCTAAAAATCAGAATGTCATACTATATACCCTTGATATCCAATCTCAATTTTGAAAAAACTTCCGGTAAAGACGTTACTCAAATTCCGTTCCGTCTCGAAACCGTGGAAGTCACTAATCGACAGCACCAAATTCATTAAAAACTACCACCTCGATCACCCATACCCCCAACATAATATACTTGTAGGGTACCAGAAGTACAAGTAGTTAGGTCATAACATAACTCTGCCTTATATCACTATTATCGATAACGATAAATTCCCACACAAAAGTTTCCTTACGATTTAGCCTTAGGTTACTAAAGCGAACATTTACTTGTGGGCCGTTAACGGTTTGTTGTGTTATTTCGGTTATAACAAAGACAACGCTATTCAACGGTTGTTATTTGGAACCCGTGTGTTGGGAAATTTGGTAGCATTGTTATCCTTCAAATGCCTCATGACATTCGTAATCCTTGTGTTGGTTTTGGGTTTTGTCCTGTTACTAGTTCCCATGTGCCGGTTAAAGTTGATGTTGTTAAATTACTTAGTACATGGGTGGTTGAGGTTTTTTCGTTAAGTAGCCGTATTTGGAAAACTATATATATAGGTGCGCCTTTTAAGAAGCGATGTGAGTTTAGGTAGGAGCAGGTTTCTATTGATGGTATTATTTATTGTTTGCTTATGATGATTTTTTGTTGGATTGGGAGATTAGGTCTAATTTTATTATTTCATTTGATCTTAAGAGCTTCAAGTTTGGTTAACTCTCTCTTCCGGAGGGATTGATACATGCACCTTTTTTGTCTGTGTACAAATGGAATGACTCGCTTGTGTTGCGTGAGTATAACAATGACGGTTCTTCTTTATGGATGAGGATAGGTGGTGGGTTTACTAAGATGTATACCATTGAGAGTTTTGTATTTAGGTTTAGCAAGAATGGTCATGTTTTATGTGAATTGGAGTTGGAGCCTCAAGATTTTGAAGAGTCAGAAGTTGTAGCTTGTGATCCCTCTTCGGGACGTACTAATAGTCTTGGGATTAAAGGAAAAGATGGTTCGTTCCAAGGGGTTTTGTACATGGAAACACTACTATTGGCTGATGAGTCAAACTAACAAGGTTGGTGTTATTTTACAATTATTTTTTTATTGAGTTTACTTTATGTTACATGTGTATTCTATGCTTATGATGAATTTCATATAATCTGTGCACACATAAATTTTTTGACAGTCAGTAAGATGTATTTAGTTATTTGGATAAGTCAAATGGAGTCATATTAAGAGCACGCGCTTGTATAACACCGACACATATAGCTACTAGTTAGTTGACCTTCAAGTGTTGCCAATCCATCTTTGTATTGCCATCGCATGGTAATTCAACATCTAAGTTCGAGATACTATAATAGTTGACTAGCCCCCACCCATGTTACCATATCCATTTAAAAGGTCTATAGGGGTTTTGGTAATTTAAATTACGGGTGAATAGTACGTTTTGTAGGTTATACAATAGAGACGACTTTGTAGGTTAGCCAAATTCACCGAAATAAGCCACTCTCTCATACTTTTTGAACTTGTTAAAGTGACAAATTCACCAGTAATTTAAATTACCAAAACCCCTATAGACCTTTTGTTACTGTATTACGAAGTCCGAAACACTTGACATTATATCAATATATGCTTTTAAAGGGATATGGTAACATGGGTAGGGGTGGTCAACTACTATAGTATCTCAAACTCGGATGTTGAATAAACATGTAGAGTGGCAATACAAAGCAGTGGATTGCTTGGCAATACTGAAGGTCAACTAACTAGTAGCTATCTCAGAGTCGATGTTATACAAAGCAAGCTCTTAATATGACTGCAGTTGACTTATCCAAATAACTAAATACATCTTACTAACTGTCAAAATTTTATGTGTGCACAGATTATATGAAATTCATCATAAGCATAGAATACGCATGTAACATAAGGTAAACTCAATAAAAAAATAATTGTATAATAACACAACCTTGTTAGTTTGACTCATCAGCCAATAGTAGTGTTTCCATGTACAACACCCCTTGGAACGAACTATCTTTTCCTTTAATCCCAAGACTATTAGTACGTCCCAAAGAGGGATCACAAGCTACAACTTGTGACTCTTCAGGATCCAACTCCAATTCTTATAAAACATGACCATTCTTGCTAAACCCAAATACAAAACTCTCAATGGTATACATCTTCGTAAACCCACCACCTATCCTCATCCATAAAAAAGAACCGTCATCGTATACTCACGCTCACGCGAGTCATTCCATTTGTACACGACAAAAGGTGCATGTATCAATCCTCCGAAGAGGGAGTTCACCAAACTTGGCTCTTAAGATCGATGAAATAATAAAATTAGACCTAATCCCGAATCCAACAAAAATCATCATACGCATCCCAATAAATAATACCATCAATAGAAACCTCGCCCCACCTAAACTCACAACGCTTCTTAAAGGCGACTATATATATAGTTTTCCAAATACGGATACTGCCTCAACCACATGTACTATGTAATTTAACAACATCAACTTTAACCGACATGGGAACTAGTAACATGACAAAACCCAAACCAACACAAGGATTACGAAATGTCATGAGGCATTTGAGGGATAACAATGCTAACGATTTCCCAACACACGGTTCCAATGTACCGTTTGAATAGCAAAGTCTTTGTTATAACCTAAATAACACAACAACAAACCGCTAACGAACCCCGAGAATGTTCGTTTTAGTAACCTAAGGGACTCGGGGTCTGGGAAACTTTGTGTGGGGAATTCATCGTTATCGATAATAGAGATATAAGTTGGGACAATTATGTTATGACCTAAACTTCGTACCTACAAGTATATTATGTACGTATGGGTGATCGAGGTGGTAGTTCTTAATGAATTTGGTGTTGTCGATTAGTGACTTGCACGGTTTCGAGATGGAACGGAATTTGAGTAACGATTTTACAGGAAATTTTTTCAAAATTTGAGATTGAATATCAAAGGGTATATAGTCTGACATTTTGATTTTTTAGGGTTTCAAATTTGGGGATATGAGAGAGAGGCTCTGGTGTTTCACACTTTCATTTCTACAGCACAACCCCCATCCAACTGAACATACACATGGAGCCGATAGAATCAATCCCCAACAATCATACAGTGTAAAAAATGAAACTGAAATTTGAAAGGTTAAAAAGCGTTCGAGTATGTTTCTGTTTAGCATAACTTACGATGATTAATGGTATTGTTTTGAACACCTCCATATATTTGAGTTCTAATATATGGTGCTTTGAGCTGCTACCAACAAACCCAATTAAGATTGAGTTCTAATAAACCCATACTAGAAAATTGGAAGCTTAAATCGTTGTTCATATTAAAAGCTTCGATTTTAAATTTTAATTCTCATTAGTACGAACTACAATCTGGAACTGTGACTTCATCCCCAAACTTTGTAATTTTTTACATTCTCAGCTGAATGTGTTTAAGAGAAATTTGATTGCTATTACGCCATTCATCTTCTCGACTCTTCTAAGGATCGAGAAACTGGAGTTGCACACCACAGTCGGCAGATTGAGGACCACGGGCCGGGTGTACTGTACGTTATGCCTGGCTGGAGCACTTGTTGTGAGTCTCTATAAGGGCAAACTTCTCCTTTCATCTCGTCACCATCACCATCAATTGCAACCTATTGAAATCGTGAGTAATACAAACTAAATCAAATTGGTTATGCCTTACGAGGAACTTTATTTCTCATCGCCAACATTTTATCCTACAGTAGTATCTGGTTTATCTTGCAGGTATGTGATCAATAACGCGTACTTTTTAACATTTTGATTAGTCTGACTTGTCACTTGCGTATGTAACATTGTATGATCAATTACTTAATTAGGTAAAGCTGAACTACAACATCGACCGGTTTCCCCAGCGACATTTGGGGTCTTTCCCAAGCGACACGTCGCTGAGGAATCTTCGCTGGGGAAACCTCGTCAGGGATTGTATCCCCGGCAACGATGTGGGTCCCACTCATTTTTTAGTCAAAGAAGCAGTGCCACGGTGGCATACTTATCCCCAGCGACATGTCGCTGGGGAATCTTCGGGTTAACCCAAAGTGATTAGCACGCCTAATTAAAACAAAAGTTAATTTTCATTTATCCCCAATGACCTGTCGCTGGGGAAAAGATGGTTATATGTTGACAAGTCAACGAATATGCATAGTATCCCCGGCGACATGTCGCTGGGGAAACTATGTATTTTCGTTGACTTGTCAACGTTTAGTGGCTAGTATCCCCGGCGACAAGTCATTTGGGAAAAGTCTACATTTTTTTAAATACTGACACACAAAGGCGATTTCAATTTTTTCGGAAAAATCTACCAAATATGAAACCTGTACCAAAACCTGTATAGACTCACCACAACTTGTACCAAAACACAAATACAATATAACGGATCAACGCAATACAAATACATCACAACTTTTACCAAAACCGAAAGATAATAAAGCTAAATCGTCCAAAATCCGAATAAGTCTACAAAACGTTGCTGGGGAGTCATAAACAGAGCTCAAAAGTCAATATTCAACATGATAGATAGGGAAACAAGTGTTTAAATGTCGCCAAAATGAACCTAAAGTACCAATGTAGCATACTAATAATATATGACACAACTACCTCTCCTCGTCGTCATCCTCATCATCGCTACTCTCCTCGTCATCACCACACCCGCCACTCCCGCTAGCACCACCCGACTCAAATTCCTTAAACATATCCAGTATTTACGCCGCATTAAACCACGAAAAGACTCATCATAAAGTCTACCTTTCTATGCATGCTCTTGGCGACTTGTCGGCGGCATACTTGGCTGGATGTGGCCCGTGATGGCAATATTCTACCCACACACCGGGAATATGCCCACGAAGCTTACCCCTCTTGCCAACGCATTGATCTCATCCTCCGTGTACTCACCTGTAGCCTCAAGCCTTTCATCTCCTCATGTAGTGACAAAAACACAAGATAGTAAATATATTAGTCGGGTTGCTACATTATTTCTCGATAATTCATTAAAGTGTGTTTTGAAACAAAACTTACATATATGCGGCGGTCCTAATCCTTAGGGAATACCCGTCACAACAAGTATGGGTTCGCCGAGAAGGTGTCAATGAGTGAAGGATACTCCAGAGTGCACGAGGCCACGATCATATTATACATACGCATATAAGATGAAACTAATTAAAAACGACAAATCACAACACACCAAAGCGTATAATCAGATATATATGTATATATGCATGTAAAATAATTATAATGTTTGTTACCATCTCATCTCAGAAGGCGAGCAGCGACCGGGATCCCTGTCTAGACATGACCAGGCTCTTTTGTCGGGAGCAAGGTTCTTGGGATCATTCCAAAACTGAATGTACTTATCCCACTCACCGGCCATTGGTAATCTCCTGGACGTGCCCTTTGACGCCTCCACATCGTAAGTCCCGGTGGTGGGGTCTGCCTTCCAATGCTTGGCCCTTAAAGAAGCCTTGTTGGTATTGTAGGCTTTTTGCAAGTGCATGTTGATGCCTTCGTAGATCTTTGTCCAGCGGGAGGATTCCATGTGCGTCCTGAGGTCAAACAAGGTGCGCAATCATATACAACAAAAGCAAAAAGAGTTAGAGATATAATTTATATATTTATTTATATGATATAAATAAATAAGCGAATTTAGATAAATATACACAATTAAATAAATGAACATGATAATGAAATAAACATAAAAGGATAATCGACCCCAATATTTGAAATGATCGCGCCTTCCGCCTCCTTGGGACCTTCTCCCAAGAAGGGTAGTTCAACGGCACACTCCTAACGACCTCCCCGATGTAGTTAGACCAGTGAGCCGCATGGGGACCGAGAGGGTTTAGGGTTTGTTTGTCACACACATCAAAATTGATGAGACGGGCCTTTATCTTCTGCGATTGCCTTTAGCGAAAGGTTCGGGTCTTGTCGCGGGTATTCAGCTGCCGCTCCCTCGCCCAAATTGGGCTTTCGTTTACCTTTTCCTGCAAAATCAAGTTAGTGATAAAGTCATAAAAATTCAAGGCAAGCAAGTTTAATATATGTATCAAATTTATGCTTGTATTTCAATAATCAAGAAATTCTTACCTCGGTTCATGAAGCAACCCCCGCAACCGGTGGGTAATGCTAGCCCTGAGGGGACGATCCTCACCGCCACCGTCACCGCCCGTGGGACCGTGCAACATCTCGGCGCGACATCTGCATAAGTACAATTAGCATAACATATAAAAATTCATGAACAAAATAATATAAGCATGCACACATCCAAATACATACACATCCAAATAAATATACACATTTAAACAATCCACAACAATTTCATTCATTCATTCAAATATATAAGTGTATTTTGCAAGTTACAACTCAAGATCAAATATATAAGTGTATTTAAACAATCCACAACATATTCATATGAGTAAAGGAGAAACACTGTCGAAATCATCTCAAATAGTAAACCAATTATACGCATTCATATCCTAAATGAGACAAAACATTCAAAAAGCAGTCCCAAACGGGGGACTTTCCGAAATTAATTTCTAATAAATTAATTTGGACGGTGTTCTATAGGATGATTAATTTTAGATGGGGATTTTCCAAAATTAATCACTAAAATCCTAAAACATTCCTAAAGGGTTCAAACGGCTCATATCAACAAAGTTTTAAGATAATAACACAAAGAAAACAAACGGCTTATATCAACAAAGTTTTATCATTGACAACTTATCATAATTATAAACGAGCACATTTCAAGGCAATTCAACTAATAATAACTATAAACTAACAAAATTTAAACAATAAACATTCCCCGGCGGCATGTCACCCGGGATACCAAAAGGAGAAAAAAAAAATCATAACATACCTTGGTTGTGGATTCGGCTCGTTGTCGGCTCGGCTGTGGACTCGGATGAGTTCTCCTTCTTGCTGTTGTCGATTACTGCCAAAACCAAAAAAAAATTACTAAACAAAATTTTCTAATTAACAACTTCTTACAACAATAATAATCTTGTTTAACCAAATCATATTATAATTAACAAAATTAAAAAATATATATACAACCAAACCACCTGTGTCATGTAAGTCGAACCAAAAACAAAACTTATCACGCACCACCAATAATTAGAGGGTTAGAAAAAGAAGATATAGAATTATCATTTAGAGGGTAAAGAAAAGAATTATGGTTTAGAGGAGGAGGAGGTGCTCGTGTAACGCCGGTGATGGTGGGTAACGTTGAAGTGGTGGTGATGGAGGTGCTCGAATTGTTGGTGATGGTTGATGCTTGTTGGTGTTGGTGATGGTGTTGCAAAAATCGCCGAAGGAAGGAAGATAAGTTTTTTTTTCGTTTTCTGAAGTGATAAGTTTTGACCAGATCTATTTTATCATCAAACTTTTCCCCGGCGACAAGTCGCCGGGGAAAGTTATTTTTGTCGTTTAGCGTAAATGGCGCGATAACGAAATTTTTGGTGGGTGGGTATCCCCGGCGACATGTCGCCGGGGAAAATTAACTTAATTTTATTTTATCGTTAAGTTAAAGTCAACGAAGTCAAACGGAATCCCCGGCGACATGTCGCTGGGGAAACATATTTTATTTTAAAATTCTATTTTTAGCGATAATGTTTAGCGAAACTTAATGTCAACGAAGTCAAATTGAATCTCTATTTTTTTTAGTTAAAGTCAACGAAACTTAATGTTTAGCGATAAAAAAAATCAAATTCTATTTTTTAAAATTAACTTAATTTTATTTTATACGTAAACTTATTGTTTAACGATAAAATTAAAAAGGATTTAGTTCACAAAATAGCAACGAACTTTTTTCAAAGCTTCGTTTTTGTACGTAAACTATAAAAAAAATATCATTAAATGCAACAAACTTTAGATGTTCATAAAAATTATTCCCATTAGATGTTCAACGGATGAGTCGATATGTTAGGGTTGGACATTAGACGTTCAACGTTAGACGTTCAACGGATGAGTCGATATGTTAGGGTTAGACATTAGATGTTCAACGGATGAGTCGATATGTTATGGTTACACATTAGACGTTCAACGGATGAGTCGATATGTTAGGGTTACACATTAGACGTTCAACGGATGAGTCGATATGTTATGGTTAGACGTTAGACGTTCAACGGATGAGTCGATATGTTAGGGTTAGACGTTAGATGTTCAACGGATGAGTCGATATGTTACGGTTACACATTAGACGTTCAACGGATGAGTCGATATGTTAGGGTTACACATTAGACGTTCAACGGATGAGTCGATATGTTAGGGTTACACATTAGATGTTCAACGGATGAGTCGATATGTTAGGGTTAGACATTAGATGTTCAACGGATGAGTCGATATGTTATGGTTACATATTAGACGTTCAACGGATGAGTCGATATGTTAGGGTTACACATTAGATGTTCAACGGATGAGTCGATATGTTATGGTTAGACGTTCAACGGATGAGTCGATATGTTAGGGTTAGACGTTAGATGTTCAACGGATGAGTCGATATGTTATGGTTACACATTAGATGTTCAACGGATGAGTCGATATGTTATGGTTACACATTAGACGTTCAACGGATGAGTCGATATGTTAGGGTTACACATTAGACGTTCAACGGATGAGTCGATATGTTAGGGTTACACATTAGACGTTCAACGGATGAGTCGATATGTTATGGTTACACATTAGACGTTCAACGGATGAGTCGATATGTTATGGTTACACATTAGACACGTTCAACGGATGAGTCGATATGTTAGGGTTAGACATTAGACGTTCAACGGATGAGTCGATATGTTATGGTTACACATTAGACGTTCAACGGATGAGTCGATATGTTAGGGTTAGACATTAGACGTTCAACGGATGAGTCGATATGTTATGGTTACACATTAGACGTTCAACGGATGAGTCGATATGTTAGGGTTACACATTAGATGTTCAACGGATGAGTCGATATGTTATGGTTACACATTAGACGTTCAACGGATGAGTCGATATGTTAGGGTTTGACATTAGGTGTTCAACGGATGAGTCGATATGTTATGGTTACACATTAGACGTTCAACGGATGAGTCGATATGTTAGGGTTAGACATTAGACATTCAACGGATGAGTCGATATGTTATGGTATACGTATCATTATTATTATTATTATCATTGTTATTATTATTATTATTATTATTATTATTATTATTATTATTACTGGTCTCAACTTCCCACAAAAAAATGGCGCCAAGAATTCCTACAAAAAACATGGCGCCAAAACTTCCTACCAAAAGCTACCAGATCTGCTCTATATATCAAATAAAGAAAACTTGAGATCTTATCCCACCAAAAACTACCAAATCTTATCCTCAAAACAACTCAACCTCACAACCTCTTATCTTCACACAAATTTCAAAACCAGAGATGGAGTCATTTAATCTTTTTATGTGTTCTTGTGGAGCAGGAAATATAAAATTAAGAACATCACATAGAGATCATTCATCTGGAAGACAATATTATTCATGTCCTCTGTCAAAGGTGAACCATCATACATTTCTTATTTATGTAAATATACAAATAATTGGGTTGTAATATCTTATAATTTACTTATTATGTAACAGCCCAGAAAAGATAATGGGTGCGGATATTTTATGTGGAAGGATGCATTTGACGAGTACTTAAGAGCAATCTCTTCTCAAGGTTCGGATCCGCACTAACAGAGTCTTTGGTCATACATGAAAAAGATCTTAGGATAAACTTGCTGGAATCACATAAACATGTGCTAGAGACAAGAGTAAGGTTGCTGGAGGCAAGACTTCAAATGGCAAAATTCTGACGACCACGCATGTCAGTCGGATGCATTACTTCGTGAGTTGTTAGGTGACATGGAAAATCTTCGTATGTAGTAGTAGTAGTAGTAGTTGTTGTTGTTGTTGTTGTTGTTCTTGTTGTTGCGATCAAAGTAGTAGTTGTTCTTGTAGTTGTTGTTGTTGATGTTGTTGTTGTTCTTGTAGTATGTATCTGTCAAGTATTTTTATAAATCAAAGTACATGCTGGATTTGTAAAGTCGACCATGTTCTTAGTTAACAGATTATGGTGTCCAAACACCCATTTTCCAATACTAAATTACGATGCTCAAAGAATGGAAACCAGAAGAAACAATATCACATTTAACAAACACGAATTAAGAACCATATTAATTCATCATAAATTTAACATTTTTGTTTTTCCCATAGCTATATATCTACTGCTGTTTAGTCAAGTCTCATCAATAACGTATATATATTTTTTGTTAAAGTCAACGAAGTCAAATTGAATCCCCGGCGACATGTCGCTGAGGAAACTATATATATTTTTTGTTAAAGTCTCGTCAATAACGTATATATATTTTTTGTTAAAGTCAACGAAGTCAAATGGAATCCCCGGCGACATGTCGCTGGGTAAAGTCTTGTCCACGTCACCAAAAGAGTCATTAACACTAATTACATATTTTTAAATAATCAAATGAATCCCCGGCGACATGTCGTTTGGGGAAAAGTGGCGAGGAAAAGTTCCGCCCGTTTTCTGAAAAATATTCGGTCAAAATATAACAAATTTATCCCTGGCGACATGTCGTGGGGGAAAAGTTCATAATAATTTAGCTGACTTTTCTACGAGAATTGGTGCCACGTATGATCTATTTTTTTCGTTTAGTGCAGTTTCCCCAGCGACAAATGTCGCCGGGGAAAATTTCGCTGGGGAAACTGGTAAATGTTATAGTTTAAAGTAATTCCATACAAGTATTCTTGTACAACAATGGTATGCATTGTCGCATCAATACAACAAATGATCATAGGCTTATGCATTGATCGATCAAGGAGTTCTTGGAAATCAGGTTGGAATCTGCAGCTGACTACCATTATATACTCGGTACAATATATATTCAATGTTCAAGATTACTTTATTAATACATAAACACGTATGACAGCGGTTAACTGGTGTTAGTTTTGCATGCATGTAGGGCGCGTTGGCAACGGCTGCAACTCTCTGCTTGATATCGTGGGCGGTTGAGAAAAGGGTCCGACCTATACATCCATGTTCAACCCCTTATCTGTGATTTTTGTGGCTATAACCGAAGCTCTTTTTCTGGGACAAGATTTGAGTGTCGGAAGGTATGTACGTGTTGTTGGATCCATTAGCTTCTGGTTAACTTTTATTCATGATTTGTAATACATGTGAATATACGGCGATGACAGTTTGTTAGGGATGAGTGTGATCGTAGCAGGTTTGTACTTGTTTTTATGGGGTAAGAACATGGAAATTAGAAGAAGAAGCTGCTGCTTGGGTCAGGATGATGAGCTAAAGGAGCTGTGAATTTGCAATCGAAAGGGATGGTTGTGCCAACTCCAACTCATATTGATCGATATGAGAAAGATATGATCTAAACGATCATTTTAATGTGGATCATGTACCTTACAAGAAAACTCAGTGAAATTCAATTCTAAAAGATTTTAGATTTGATGAAGTTGAAAAAGTAATTTATTATCATCTCAAACACACTTTTTGAAATAAAAAAGTCTTTGATTACCTGATTATTTCAACCTAAAATAACCACATAAATAAGAAGAACAAAAAAAGTTGTTTAATATATAATGTACCACTACTAAAAAAATTGACATAGAGCCCGGTTTTTCATGAGGGCACAAAGAGGGAGAGACTATATTAGAAATTGCCATAGAGCCTGGTTTTTGAAACGGGCTTTATGATTTTTAATAGAGCCTGGTTTTTTTCGTTGAAAACCTTGCTCTATGTGATTAAAAAAACCATTTTTAATAGCCATAAACTCCTGTTTTTTCCTTACAAAACCTGGCTCTATGATTTTTTTAATTTTTTTTTCTTTTTCAAATTTTGTTAAATAACACCTGTTTACATTTTATTTCCACAGTAGAAACAACAACAAAACAAAACTATAACACAATAATAACCTTGAAGGTGTATACCAAAACCAACGGATTTAAGATTCAAGATCAGTTTTACAACAATCTAATATGGGTCTTATGGACTACCGCACATACTAAATACCACTAATTAAACATGACAACCACAGTTTCACAATCAAGTGTTTTGTTGGGCTAAGGGAAAAGAGATATACAAAAAGACATGAGTACATGCCAACCTTTCCTAAATACTACCATGATTGATGATCATATGCCACACACCGAAATGCAAGAGCTCACGATGTCATCCAGCTCCTTTGTAGAAAAAGGCTTCTTGTCATCCCAAGGCATCTAAAAAAAATAAAAAATGAAATCTGTAAGTGATATATTTTTTTTAGAAATGCAGCAATATATTAAAAAGGAACACGAACAATACAAACAAAGACATCTAACTTTCATAATCAAGACGATTAGAGAAAGCGGGACCCAAGGAAACAAACTACCCATTCAGGCTTACAACAAACATAAAACTCAAAGAATAAGAATAATCGACCCAGCCATATTAACACCCACATGGCCATATCAAAATTCCTACCCATAAACTATAGACATGCCTCACTAATAGGATAAAAAGTGCATACATGTTTAAAACTATTGGATAGACAAAAATGACAAGACCAATTACTAAACTAAGACCAGGCCACTAAGAGTTCCTCATCAGAGTCAATATACGTAAGTATATGGTTACAATCTTTACATGGACAAGATATTCTTAATTTTCCCTTTTTTCCCCGATCATCCTCGACAACTTTAATAAATTCAAACACCCTTGTCAAATATTCCTCTGAATTTCGATCTATCTTGTACATCCATCTACTTCGATCCATCTAGAACTTTGATCTATCTAGTACATTCCCTCAAATCCTTAAATATGTGCATAACTTGTAGGGGTAAGAAAATCATATCGATTTTTCCTTAAATACTCAACATGTTAACAACATTCATATCCTAAAGGGGATCAATTATTTAAATGGCAATCTTAAAATGGGGACAATCCAAACTTAATCTCTATTAGATTTTATCTCAGACGAGTAATTTACTAAAAGAGAATAATGTATAGTAAATGAATGTCACAACAATGTTATTAATTAGTGGTTCGTAAACTCATAGAAAGACAACTTACCTGCACGAGTCAATCAAACTAGTAGCATGCTTTGTGTGACAAATGGTTTCCGGTGACGGCCCTACAATCTCAAAAGTTATTTAAGTAAATAAGTATCTATAAAAATATTTAACAAAATAACTTTCTTTTTGATTTTTTGTTTTACCAACCATAAAAAGAAAAGGGAGGCATTGTTCCCACCACAATCAATTTTCTAAAGCCCAAGTCACACCAAATAAAAATTCAGAGTAACAAATCAAGCACTTTAATTTAATGCAAAAGGTTTTATAGAAAACAAGAAAGTCAAGAACCACTAAACTTGTGCAAAACTAAGAATTCTTAAAATTCGCAAAAAGCATAAAAATTCCAAGCATGATCAAACACACTGATCCGTTAAAGTTGCTTCTTGGTGGTCTTCATTTGGTTAGATTTAAGGGATAGTCTTGTTCATCAACATAAATAGCATGTTGGGGATTTTGGGATTGGTTTAATACAAATTTGTTCCTTTTAGTTTTGATTGTAAATTTGTAATACATACCAACTTTGAATCCATTTGAGTTGGTTAAATATTAAGAAGTTACAAATTTAACAAAACAAATATTCATATATCTAAACATATTTATAGTTAATGGCAATTCATGTACTTGTAAATGTATGAAAAGAAAAATAGCATATGACAAGAAGTAAGTATAAGAAGTCTTAAATAC
Organism: Chrysanthemum makinoi; assembly: GCA_910596185.1. NCBI lineage: Eukaryota > Viridiplantae > Streptophyta > Magnoliopsida > Asterales > Asteraceae > Chrysanthemum > Chrysanthemum makinoi. Next base: position 137,036,790 of record OU343224.1, read on the forward strand.
CTTTATTTATGACTTGAAATTAAACAAACTTTGATCAATTAAAGCTTTGGAAAACATTTAATGAAGGCTTGAAGTAAAAGAGGTATAAAAGTTTGAAGAAAAGAGGTATAAGAGTTTGAAGAAATGATAGTAATAAATATGCACAATTTTGAAAAAAAGAGGCAAAAATAGCAATAAATGTGTTGCCAATTCTTTGCCAACAGTTGGTGTTGTTGATTTGGTTAGTATCCGTTAGTTGGGCAGAGGATTAGAGCCTGGTTTTGTAGAGGAAAACATGGCATTAAGGGTTTAGAACATAGAGCCCGGTTTTGTGTAAGAGAACATGGCTCTATAAGAGGAATAGACCTCGGTTTCTTAGAAGAAAACTGGGCTCTATCGGTTTTTAACATAAAGCCCCGTTTTTTACGAGAAAACATGGCTCTATTCCCCCTTTTTTAGACGGAATCCATATAGAGCCCGTTTTTCACTAAAAGGGGGGGCTCTATTCTTAATCTCTAGTATTGTACACTAAACTTCTTTCAAAAGAAAACAATCTCATACACCCCTAACTAATGGAGGACAAACTCATGCATGAGCAACCATTCTTGGTGCATGGCAACAATACACAACCCTTATCTCACACGTGAGGGGTGTTTTTTGGAAGGGTTCGGGTACGTTGGTGACTTAACAAAAAAGAAGGATAAAGTGTGTGTTTGAGAATGTATAATGTAGGTTGTGTCGAATTAATCGTTCTTAGGTTTGCGGAGGCCCTGTGTAATATTCTGTATAATAATAAAAGTGAGGCCTAACAATAAAAGTTAAGTGATATTTTAAAGAGATACAATCAGGAATAATTAGTTTAAAAGTGTATTTCTCGACATTTTTCAATGCACATTTTTTACTTGTAGTCAGTGTCTTTGTGGAAAAAAAATTTTCGCTCAAACACAAATGTTTCAGCCTTACAGTTACATGCAACATTTATCGTATATGTCACGACACTTCGTTAAAGTGGCGTACCTACTAATATTCACTGTACATAGTATATTTTTAGCATCCGCATCAGGTCCTGTTGCTTCCTCGGCATCGGTTGCAAATAGCTATTCACGGGCATTTGTAGGCACTGGTTCAGTTATTGGCGTTTCCTTTTCTGCAGGCTCGTCAAAACTGAGAAATCATGAATTTGTCACTTCTGACCAAAGCACTACAATTACAAAGAATTGCATATCAAATCACTACAATTACAAAGAAAATATGGAGATACCCTTAAGCTTCTGATAGTATGCATTTCTCACTTCTGTTCAAAGCACTACGATTACAAAGGAAATTATGCGTTATTCAGTTTTGCCTATAAATCATGCATTTCTCAATTTAGATATCTACACATTTAAACTTTGCAAACCTTTTTTGGCAGCCACAAATACACCTGTTGCCGTTCCGTTTGCATCCGCTGTATCCGAAATGAATGCACCCTTGAATCTGCATTCAATTTGGAAAGATCAACAACATGTTTTTATACTACTGCTACTACTTCCATTTGTAATTGCTTCTGTATTGGGAAGATCGTTGACAGAAGCAAACTTAGGATAGTGGCAGATTCATCATAATAGCTACTGCTCCTAAATTGCTTCTTAGGAGAGTGGCACCTCCTAAATTGCATAACATAACTTAGGAGACTATATTAAATTACAGAATATAACTGGAAGTAGGTATTACAACTTGAAGTTGTAGCAATTTAGGAGCGTGGCACCTGTTTTTATACAGTAGCAGTTTAGCAATAGCTATTACAAATGGCTACTGTTCCTAAATTACTCTACTTCGGAGACTATATTAAATTACATAATATAACTGAATTTCACCTTTGGATCACCTAAAAATCTGAATGGATCCGCTTCTGTATTAAGGTCAGCGTACATGACAACATAAGATTACCTTGCATTGGCCTATTGCCTTTATCGCCACTTGGCTGACACGGCGTGAGGCACGTGTCTGCTGGGGTGCGAAAATTCGTGTCGCCGCATTCAGGAGCTTGAGTTCCAGACGGGACCTCAATCATTTCCGGACCAACGGTGCCTCTCACAAAATCCAACACCAATGGTCCATGACAAACGGCTGCACACGACGTCATAAAAAGAGGTATGAAGGATTTGGGCAAACACGTTGATAATACGCCATGATTAGGTAAACTACAATACTAACCCCGAGACAAATGAGGAAAATGTCACTTTGGTTGCGACATCAGACTGTTAGGGACATAAGAAGTCAGATCAATTTCTGACCCGATTTGTTTGGTTTTGTATTGACATTATCTTGTACAGAAAACGAAAAATGTGAGAAGCCCTGCAGATAGAGACATAGCAAGAGTAAATGATATTGTCGATGAAGATGTTCCTGTAAAAACAACCTACAGTCCACAGTCATTAGTCATCACCTGGTGTTGAAATTCCCGCCGGACAATTAAGCGTGCAAAAGGTCATCCCCCATCACGATGGCCATACATGCATCATCATTTGCAGCTACATATCAAAAGAACCAAACGTTAGAGAAACTGTATGTTAAAAGTATGGGTAAAAACAAAATCGAGTACCTAAATAACAAATTACCGAAAGCTTTGCCCGATAATTTGGCCACTACTTTTTGCCTCTTTAGAGAGCTTGTCCTCGATCTGCCTTATTTTTGATCGCCTTTCTCTTTGAGCCTATGTTAATACATTCACCCAAAGGCGTCTCTTACCACCACCATTATGGAAGTAGAAGTATCACAGTCACAAACTAAACCGCATCTTATAAAATGCTAATAGCAGATAATGAAGAATAACTTACTTGAATCATTAGTGTGTTGTTGGTTTGGCCCAAAAGAAGCTAGCAGATGCTAGCTATTATTGATTATGGATAGCAGCTACAACATAAATGGTAGCTACCGATGGGTTTTGCAAATGGCCTCATAATAAACGAGATAACACTGCTTGTAAAAAATATACACTTAACACACTGCAAAAATGCCATGGTTATATGTTATGTTGACTTTACAGTGCACTCAAGAAAAGAAATACCTTTCTGATTATCGGACTCCGAATAGGACCCATGGTTATTGAGCGTTGATATCCAATCAGTTGCAGCATTTTGTTTTGCATCTTTCCCTTGCCCACTTTCTACTGCTTCACGACCGTCTCTCTCGATTTCCCTAACCTACATTCCATTATACAAAACCTGAAATGTCCAAAAACATATTTCAATTTTGTATGGAACTGGCCTCATTTAACACACTCACCTCAGTTTCTAAAATAATTTCCAAACGACCTAAACCACTTGTCCCACACTGAAAATTGCAACAAAAGCGTTTGTCATCATAAGATTTTTAAATATATATAACTAATAATCATATAACCATAATATGAACAAAAAAACACCAACTTTACCAATCTGTCTCAAATTCCTCAAGTTTGTAACAAAATTTGGATATAAACGAAAACTATATTACACTAAATAAAAAGTCACCCAAATCCACAGGATCAAGCGTCTAAAGCTTATCCTCCACATCAACTTATTCACCCTCGTAGCTCCGAACCTCAAAAAAATTCACACCTGCAAAAGCAAAATCCCATATATCGAAAAGGAGGCGATATAGTTAGGGACTTTCATTGGAAATACTCACCCATGGATGTGAACACTTACTTCTGTAACGCCTCACGACTGATGACATCTCACCACATCAAAATCCTACAATACCCAAACAAAACTATTAACAATAGCTTCAAATCATCTAACCTCACCAAATCAATATCAACATCTTCAAAATCCTTTAACTCCAAAAGATATTTATAAAAAAAAGTCAACCCCAAAATCATAAGTAAACCCTTAGTTTCATCTTCTTCTTTTTTTCACAAATCATCCAAAACCCATAATAATCAGAGTACATACCTTTTGGGTATGTGTGTTTTTGGCTATGTGGATCTGTTGAAGAACCTCTGATCATGTTCTTTATTATCTGTTGTTGTACCTTCGATCATGTTGTTGTTGTTGTACCTCCCACTTCCGTCGAGAGTGTTATCCTGTGTTCTTCTAGGTTCTAGGTTCTTCTTTTATCTTGATTTGCATCTTTTACAAAAACCAACGGGCGGGCTAGCAGGCATTGGGCTGGCTGAAATGGGCCACGGGTACTGTTTGGTGTGCGACGTCGTTTTGAATGCCTTTTAATATATATAGTAATTTGAGGCCTATATAATTTGGAGGCCATGTGGGATTGCACATCCTCATATACGGCTTTATATACTTAAATAAAATATTTTATATAAGTAAATGATTTATGGATGTGAGTGAGAGAAACGCGAATAATGTGATTTATAGTGACAGTGGGTGAGAAAGTTTTGACGAGTCGCCACTACAAGAGATGAGAACAGCACGTGGTTAATGTGGGAACAAGGAATTTGATATTTCTAATAAAAAAATATCTACTAAACTAAAAAGCAATCATGGTGTGTTGGATTTTAATTTTAAGCCACACATACACGATATTTCATATCTCAATCATGCAATTTAGTTCTCTTTAAAATCTTGATAGGATATGCTCTTACTCTTATTCTAATAGTAATATTTTTCTTGTTCTGATATTGTTGTTTAAACAATAGCAAGCAAGCAAGTTTAGTACTTTTGTTATCTCCGATATTGATAATCCCAAAGAGTTTCTCTTGTTTTGATCAAGGTTGTCTTTTTAAGTAGACTTTGTGGCTATAAGTAGAACTAGATTAGAGTAATAATAATAGTTCATGTATAATGGATTTGAAATCAGTTATTGTTGTCTCAAATTCCATTGGTCCAAAGGCTAGGAGCTTCACAGTCTCTTCTTTTTCTTTATACAAAGGTATTCTTAATACTATTAGTTTTTTAATCTTAGTGTTTATTTCTGCATTCCTCATATTAGTTATTTCTGCCTATGTTATAACAGCTGCTTGTTCTCTTGAGGCTGCTAGTTTAAGTAGTAGAAATTCACAAGTGATTGCCCAAGCTGTGGCGAAATATCCGTATAGATATGATAATGCCACAAACTGTTCTATTAGTAATGGTAGTATTCCGTTTACCGAAAATCAAAGACTTCTTCTTGACGCTTTTGACGATGAGTATGGTGGAGTTATCGTAAATCCAGAGAAACTACCATTTGACTCTAATCTATTTGCTTCCGTCCTCCATTCATTGATTTCTATTTGGAGGACACAGGTCACATTCAAAACCTGAAAGATTTATTCCCGAAAGAATGAGGCCCATAACGTGTAATGCTTATTCATTTTAATTGCTTACTTTGCAGGGTAAGAAAGGAATATGGCTAAAGTTACCGCTAGAAAAATGTGATCTTGTTCCTATCGCAGTTAAGGTGATTAGCCGTTCTAGCTACTTTCGCCAATTATGGATGTTCCCGGTTATTCTTGAAGCTTCAGCTTGTTAGATTGGATATTTTATTTGTTTATAAATGTTATCGTGTTACTGCGTTGGTGTGTTGCTGGTTCGAAAAAGAAAGAAGGAAGGGGAGCAATTTTTGCTTACTGCTGAGAGAGAGAGAGAGAAAGAAAAAAAAAAAAAGAAAGTTGCTTTTTGGTTTTTGGATTCGAATAAATAAGGTAAAAAAAAAGGAAGAGACACCAAGGGAGCGTTTGATTGATTGTACAAGGAAGAAGAAGAACATTTTTCTGTGTTTACTGGTTCGAAGAGAAAAAGAGAAGTTTTAGTGTTTTGTTTTGGGCTGTTTCGAAGAAGGGCAGAAAGAAACAAAACATTGGTTTGGTGTTTTTAGTGGTTCGAAAAGGAAAGAGAAGGAAGAGGAACAATTGTGGTTACTGCTTCGGAAAAGAAAAACAAAGGAAAGATTTTTCTTTACTTTCGGGTTCTAACGAAATAAAAAAGGAAGAAGACACCAAAGGGGTGCGTTTGGTTGGTTGTACCAGGAAGGAAAAGAACACATTTCAGTGTTCTTGCGGGCTCCGAAAAGCAACAAGGATAGAAAATCATACCATGGAGGAATCGCAAAATTCGGGTTTTATGTTCTAAACTAAAATCTGAATTTTTATAATTTTTAGTCTTATTATACATAGATAAGATTAGAAATTTTGTTTTTGATTCCTAGTTGAAGTTATAAGATTTCCTAGATTCCTACTAGAATTAGGAATAATTTTTAGGCACAATGTCAGGAGATAAAAACAAGAAAATCGTAATTCACAAGGTGGTTACATCATTTACCCAATTTCAATGTCATGTTTTAAAACCTACAAACTACACAGTATGGGCTCTGCGTATAAAAACCATACTAAGGGCAAATGGGCTTTGGGAAATAATAGAACCTAAGGGTAATGAAGAACTGGATATAAAGAAAGATATGGCTACAATTGCATATCTTTACCGGGCATTACAGAGGATATGATTTTACAAGTGGCTAGTTGTAAGGCTGAAGAAAATTTGGGAAGCACTACAAACTAGGCACATAGGTGTAGATAGGGTGCAAAAGGCACGACTACAAACTCTCAACAGCAATTTGAGATGTTGAGGATGAAAGAAGATGATAATATTGATGCTTTCACGGCAAAGCTCAATAGTATTGTTACAAGGGCTAGTGGCTTAGGATCAACATTTGATCAGGAAACTCTAGTACGAAAACTTCTAAGTTCCGTACCGAAGAGATTTATACAGATTGTAGCAGCCATAGAACAATTTTTTGATCTAGAAAACACGACCCTAGATGAGACAATTGGAAGGCTAAAAGCCTTTGAGGAAAGAGTAAACCTCTTTAACGAAAGCCCTAGTGAAGATCAGGATAGGTTATTGTTCACAAAACATGACAACAAATCTAGTCATGGGAAAGGTTTTAAGAACTGTGAACAAGGAAGAGCTAATTCGTCTCAAGACAACCGGTGTGACGAAAAGGCAACAAATGTTAGAAGCAAGGATGGAGATGATCGTAATTGGAGAAAGAAAGACTCTAGAGATCAAAACCGCTTCAAGAAAGACAAACGAGGTATAGAATGTTATAATTGCCATGAATTTGGACATATTGCTAGAAATTGTCCAGAGAAGGATAAAGAAGAAGAGACAAACATTGTAGAAGAAGGCAACGAACCTATATTGTTGATGGCAACTATGACCGATAAGGATGAACTAGAACAGGCATCTTCAGAAGAAGAACCAAGGTGGAAGGGAATTATCATTGAGAAGAATGAAATCCCAAATGAAAGATTAGAAGACTTAAGGTCAGAAATTGAGGCGGCTTAAAAAGTAAAGCTGGAGTTATGGAAGCATGAAATGCTTCATGACTTTGAAGAAAAGAAACAAGAACTCAATGAGGAGTTCAGAATGAGAGAGCTAGAGTTTGAGAAGAAGATGCATGAACGAGAGAGTTCATTTGAAAACAAGATGAAGAATGAGATGACAAGTGTAGAATGTCTAAAGAAGATTGAGAGGCGTCAATAGTTTAAGATTTCAAGTAAGATTGACATAAAGACTAGAGAACTTTATGAGGTCTTTGGATAGTTATTGTGAGGACGCAAAGGAGATTCCAAGTTTAGTACATGAACCTAAGCAAGCGATGCTAGTGAAAGCCAAGGTAGTGGAAGAAGATAGCAAGGAAGCTATGAAGACTAGGATCCCACCATGATTTGAAGGGATGGAAGTTACTGCAGGGCTAAGAAGAGGTTATGTAAAAGGCATAGAGGCTAGTGATGGAATAAGTGCAGCTAGAGAACGACCAGCAAAGCAGTGGAAATCAACGAAAGAGAGACGGCCCGAAATGATCAAAGAATACAAGAGACATGAAGACATTCAAGACAAAGAGGTCAAGCAAAGAATGAGCTAAAAGCCAAAGTATAAAGACAAGGACTTTCTACGAAAGACGAATCATGAAGTATGAAGGAGCTACTAAAGCATGATCAAGATTAGGGGGTGATTGTTGGACTAATCTTGAGTCATGGCTCAAAGTTAGGCGTTCATTATAGTTTAAGTGAAAGAACAAGGGGCTACATGTATACTTTAGAAGATACAAGGACCGAATGGGTTTTCTCTAAACCCTATAACTGTCAACAACGGTTCTTTCATGGAAATGGTACAAGGGCAAACGACACAACGATTCAGAAGAGGCGCCAGACATCAGAAGAGTCACGATGCTTCAAGATAACCGCTCCTCAAGTAGTATATATAGGGCTTGTTTGTTTCATTCATAATCAACCAGATTATTGTACAAATACTTAGAAAACCAATACTTTGTCGTTTTGAATCATAATATTATTACTTTCGTTTTACTTATTCATTCGAGTGTTTAAACCCCGCTGGGACAACAACAGTTTACTAATGTACATGCAATGTGTATCCAATCATATCTTATTTATTTGCAATCTATCTAAATTTAAATCGGTTAAACCGAACTGGAGAAAACTAAATATGTAAAAGAAGGTGAGAAACCGATTATATAAACCATAAATCATAACCGCGCAAAGGTAGAATATATATAGCGAATTTGAACTGGACGTATCGAGATGCAAAGGTACAATGTAGCGAATCATCGGAATCTGAATGGATGGTCTTTGAAAGAACCATGTTGTCATGAATTTAGTATCGTACAATGTATATAAAAAGTGAAAGTGACGATGCACGAGCCAAATGTATTCCATCGATTCATTGATAATGATATCAAATGTAAGACTAGATCTTCCCATTAAAGTAATTGCAATTACATATATTTTGCTTTCATTTAATCTTTTACAAACTAGTATTGTAATTACCATAAATTAAAACATAGAGATGTTACAATTAAGTAACAATATCACCACCTAAGTGTGTAAGGTGGGATTGAACCCTAATCTTTGTTTCGAAAGATATCATCAATCAATACGATAACTCGCACTCTCACAGATTAAGTTGATTCGATTCTTACCGCCTGAAGCAATCTTAGCAAATTTCAGGTCGTCATTGCTGGAAAAAGTTATCAAATCATTGTCCTCATCCCAGTATTTGAGACGAATCATTCGACTCTTCAACTTGAACCTTTTTGCCACTTCTTTTTTCAGCTTGGACAGTCCCGATGAAATAGGGAACCAGAACCCTTTGCTATCTTCTCCATAAGTTGCCTTCACATACACCATATTCTTTGAGCCTCTTTTACGTTTTCTGCCTACGCTGGTGGATGAGCATTCGTCTGGGACATCGACAAATTCGGTTCTAGCAATATCTGATACATCATTAAAGGTATCCATAATATCAGGTTCTATGTTCACACAAAGATCCATAGGTGGTCCAAAATTTTCTATGAATGATTTGTCACCCAGTTCAAATCCAGAAGCAACCCCAAAATATTGCTTCAACAGTTGGACCAAGTTCAATACATGTTTCATATCTTTCATGTGCGAGGGGAGAAAAAACTCTAACACATAGTCATCTTTGCTTTCGACACTATGCAATTGGATTGCGAAGGAGCTGGTTAACCCATGCATGCGTGCAAAGGGGACCAAAGGGTACTCTTCTTCACTGAGTTTGGTTATATCTTCACAAAAACATGAACCTCGGGATGACAATGCCCTGCCAACCAAGCCACTAAACTTGTCCAAGTGCCGTTCCGTACATGCTTCTCGAAAAGGCCACAAACCCAAGTCTTTAACATAATATGGTAAACCACATGTTGACATGCAGACTTTTCCAAGGCATCTACTATCAAAACTATTACAGCTCATCCTTAGAACTTGCTCATGCGAAGCAATTGTGCTAAGTGAGGACAAAACCCATGTTTGAGCAAGAGGTAATCGATAATAGTCACATACAATCTTTAGAATACTGAAGATTTTTTCCAACTCATTGAGCCTGCCTTCATTGATGTCCTGTATATAATTAAAAGACATCACCCACATAAAGGTTAGTAGCAAAACATGATTCAGACAAGTTTCCCAATTTTAGTAGTCCAATTCCAAATTACAAAAAAGATGGGCACAACTTACATCTGAAACCGGGCCATCAGATACTTGTCGGCATGTCAGATTTTGTGTCTGAAAGTTGACAAATTTTGGAAATTATTAGCTATATATATGAAAGGAAGTGAAAACTAGAATAAGATACAAAACATTCACTATATGTGGATATATTGATCTTCTTACTCCTTTTAACCAATTACTCCAAAAAAAAAATGGGTATACCTTCAATGCCCTCTGAAATTGTTGAACCTCATAAGCAAAACTCGAATACTTTGAAGACGTCAAGAGTTCAATCACACCAACACGTGACCTTGTAGTCGAATCAAACACTGGTAAAGCCAAATATCCATTGAGATTGCAACGAATCGAACACTCTTGTTGTGGAAAATCTTTAGGCAAGTAATTAGTTACATCTGAAGTCCACTCTGGCAATCCTTGCCTAAATACTCGGCGATGATCGGACTAGTGTCTTCATCTTCATCATCCTTATCCACAACAATAGAGTTGTTGTGCACAGAGTCCTTTCGATACAAAAGAAGTATTTCATCAATTACACCAAGACCAAATGGTTGATCTATAGATGTAAGCAGTTGGTGTTTCCCAACGACACGAGGTGACCAAAACTGAACAAGAACACGTTGCTCACGGAAAGTTAATAACTTAAGTGCAGCTCTTATCTTGTCTTGTATCATCTTATTATGAGGGTCAATATTTCCAGCACTCAGCACAAAACCTATAGTTGAGAAGAATAGAGAACCACATCAGATACATATGCACAAAATTATAATAGAACTGTGAGTGATGAAGTTTATATTAGGAAGAAAGACATATTACCATCTTGAGAGGGATTAGATTCATGAACTTCATAACCTTTTCTAGAAACCCAAAGTGGCGTTAAGTATCTCCCCTCCTTGGAAACTGCAAGTATCGGCTTTTCCAAAGATATCCTGTTCGATATCATATTGGAACGAAAACTCGAAGATTTGCCTCCACCTAAAGACTCAACAGACTGGAGAAACAAGTCCATAAGAAAATAATAGGCAGATGTGAGACTGGTATAATGTTGAGGTAAAAATCTGTATTAACCCGAACAAGCTAATCCTTTGGCAGAGCTCCTCGGATTAGGTCCCTTCGGATCTGTAAACACAAAGACAACACGCGTTAGCCTTGCCCAGGGTTTTATCCCTAGACCAAGCTCCGGCGTGAGAATGAGTATTGATAAGATGTCAGAGTAATATGTAATGAATGGGATGAGAATTAGTTAACCTTGAATGCTGTAGCTTGGCTCCTTTTATAGATGAGAAGCTTTTGTCCTCACCCGAAGGTCACGTGGGCGATAGTGACTCTTTGGTGGAGTTGACTTTACTCGTTTGGATTCCGTGCGGAAAGGGTCGATGGTTACGATCAAGATTCCTTTCCTTTTATACATGGTGATGTCAGGTGTCCGTTATGCCGAGGGTTATGTCTAACCCTCCGGTATATGCTGGTCTAGGTTTGCTTGGTCTAAATTGGCTTTAGAGCCGGAGAGTTAGGCTCTTCGGCGTTTTACCAATGTGCTGGGGAGTTGTATGTCGGGACATACGCCAACATGTCCCCCCCCAGTATCATGTTAATGGATGTATTCATTATATGATATTGGGAGTATGTGGTTACCTTCGGTGAGTATTGCCCCGTCCGTTCCTCTTTCTTTTTTATAATTTTTTTTACTGTTCAGATTGTGACACGTCAGCAAGACACGTGGCGGTGTGATGCATCGATGTCAGGACACGTGGCAGTGGGCATGTGTTGTGCGGTGACGATGACGCCACGTCACCGTCTGACACGACGGGACGCTTCATCTACCCCCCTTTCTGCCTATAAATACCGCTGTTATTTTCATTTTTACCACCGTAAAACTTTTCACTCACCCACCTTCTCTGCGTTATTTGGCCGAACGATTTTATTTGATCTTCGTCTACTATCCAGGTACTCTTCTAGTTCTTCTACTTTAGATTTTAGGGTGTAATCATTCCCTTCCGGCTATAATGTCAGAACCGTCCGGTTCTTCATCCGCTCGTGGTTCTGGGCCAGTTTCCGAGGGTCCGTCACAACCAAAACCTAAATTTGACTTGGATAAATATACCTCGATTATGACTGATAAATCATCACAGTGGGTCGTAAAGGAATTTGGGATACCCTCCGATCTTCATCCGAGGCTTCCACCGGCTGATTTTACGATGGGGCAACTAGGAGATGATGCCATAGGCTTGTATTTAGAATATTTCCTTGAAGGTGGAATTTCCGTCCCGTTTTCTAGTTTTCTTTTAGATGTTCTTCATTATTATAAAGTTCACATTTCTCAGTTAGTGCCGATAGGTTTGCATAGGGTTACACTTTTAAAGTATATAGCCGTAGTCTTCATATTATTCCCACGACTTCCCTATTCCGAGCTTTTTATAAGTTACATAAACAAGGGCACTGGTTCACCTTTGCTAAGCGAGACGGTAAGCAACACAAGGTTTGCTTTCAAGAGATCTTGTCTTCGCTGAAAGGTTGGAAAAGACAGTTCTTTTTTATTGATCGTCGGGCCGTACCCTTTGCTATGCCGTGGAGGCATCTGGATTCAGATATCTCCGATCCTTTTCCTACCGGGGAGTTTTCGATGCCTCATGCGGATCTATTGTCTGCTAATGTTATCGATTTGATAAAGATTCCGCCGGGTTTTTTGTATGTCGTTGGGTTATCGGCCAAATGGAAGTATCCGGGTTACCGGGCGGCTCTGAAGGATGCCGAGGGGAATGGTACTTGGCCTGTGTATTATCTAATTAGTTAAGACTTTGTGTTTTCTTGTGAATTTAACATTTTTCATGTGTATTGCAGCTTTAACCATGTCTGACTATCTTATCAAGCCGAGTTACCGTAAGGGGGCTGCTATGACGTGAGGAGATAAATATCAGGAGGGTCAGGCTCATCTGATGCATGTTACCATTCCAAGCGTGGCTGGCACTCCGGTTCCGCCGAAGACTGATGCCATGAAAAGGGTCAAGGTGGCTGATCCGAAAGTCTTGGAGGCTAAGGAGAAAAAGAAAAAGGCTGCGGAGGCCAAAGCTGGGGGTTATAAGCCGCGCAAGCGCCCGGCCGGAGAAAGAGGTTCTGGGCAGCCCAAACGAAGGAGGAAAAGTCCTACGTCAGTGGTTAACTTGGACTCCACCACCAATCCGACGCCGCTGAATACCGTTCCTCTGGAAGGTCAATAACCGAATGATCCTCCCACCGTTGAAAAGGAGAACCTGGAGGGTCATTCCAGCAATAGGTTGGAGAGTGCTGATGCTGGTGTTGATGTGAACGCCGGGGCGGATCCCCAAGATCAAAACGCAGATCTGAAGGATCATGATGCCGAAGCTTCTCGCATTGTTGAACAGCCTGCTCCTCAGGAGGATGGTGAGTTGGTTTCTTTTAGCTTCGCTTTGATTTCCGGGCACAGGTTTAGAAAACAGTGTTCGTACATTACTTCCACAGCTGCTCCTGGGTCTACATAAACTCTCCTCACGGTGTATCCTTCCACATCTTCTTCAATTATCAGCGGCTCTTCGGAAACGTCCCCGGGTAAAATGGGGGGAAGGCTATAGGGACATTCATCCAGTCCTCCTCTCGGTTGCTGGTCTTCCTTTTTTTGTCTTTTCCTCTGCTGTATACCATATTCATCACCCTTCCTCTGCCGGGCTGATTATCTCTAGGGGGTTTCTTCCCCTTTGCCTCACATCCTTCAATAAATGATCCAACTTGCCCGTCTCCAAAGCTACTCTTAGTTGCTCCTTGAGTTGGTAGCAGTCATTGGTGAGATGACCCTTCTCACCATGATAATCGCATAATTTATCTAAGTTTTCCCTCCTTGGTACCCCTCTCAAAGGTGGGGGTGGTGGTAGCTTCAGCTGAAGTTTCGTTGCTAGAATTTCTTTGGGTGCCTTTGAGAGAAGGTTCAAATCTATGGGGCGGGTATCGTTCCTGTAATGGTTTCTCCGGTAGTCGCTTTAGTGGTCGCCTCTGTAGTTATCAGTCCTTGTCCGGTAGTAGGGGTTGTAATGGCTACGGGATTTTTGTTATGTTCTTCGGTCTCCCCTCCGTTTGTCGGGGAGATTCGCCATTCGGGAAGTTCGATCTGGCTGACTACCTGCGTATGACTTACGGTTCCATTCCCCTTTAGGGAGCTCCGTGGTGTTGTAGGCTTCTTCCGAACGTACGAAATCGTCTACCCTCTTCATCATTTTCGTGACTGTCATGGAAACTCTATCTGAGAAACGCTTTACCAATTCCGGGCATTTGCTTCTGTTAATGAATGAGGATATCTGCATTACTTCTGGCACACTAGGGATATAACTAGCCTCATCGGTCCATCTTTCCTTGAATTCCGGCAGGGTTTCATGAGCCTTTCGCACGATTTTGGTGAGTTCCATCGGATCTTTAAGACACTTTCTTCTGAGCACGAATCTTTCCAGGAAACTCTCTCTGAGCTCCTCCCAGCTGTCTATACCGTTGGGTAACCGTTCGAACCACGCACTTGCTGGACCGTCCAAAGTTTGTTGGAATATCCAACACCATACCGGCATCGGCCATCCGCCGTGATTGGCTGCGCCGGAGAAACGATTGACGTAATCATCCGGGTCCGAGGATCCGTCGTAAAGCTTTATATTCTTAGGTAGCTTATGTCTTGGTCCGACGAACTCTACGATCCGCCGCGTGAACGGGCATCTGGGGATCCGTATGGGCTGTAATGGGCTTTTTCCTTGGGAGTTATGTTGTTGTATCAAGGCTTTTAGTGATGATATGTGGTTTAGTATCTGTTCTTCTAGGTTAGGTGGGTTGTTTCCGAGTGATGTTTCGGTGGAGGGACCTGGGGGTGTTTCGGTGGTAGGACCGGCCATTTTCTAGCTGTGGTAATTAGAATAGCGGTCCCACGGATGGAGCCAATTTGTTGAGGTAAAAATTTGTATTTACCCGAACAAGCTAATCCTTCGGCAGAGCTCCTCGGATTAGGTCCCTTCGGATCCGTAAACACAAAGACAACACGCGTTAGCCTAGCCCAGGGTTTTATCCCTAGACCAAGCTCTGGCGTGAGAATGAGTATTGATAAGATGTCAGAGTAATATGTAATGAATGGGATGAGAATTAGTTAACCTTGAATGCTGTAGCTTGGCTCCTTTTATAGATGAGAAGCTTTTGTCCTCAACCGAAGGTCACGTGGGCGATAGTGACTCTTTCGGGCGGGAGTTGACTTTACTCTGTTTGGATTCCGTCTGGAAAGGGTCAGTAATTCTGATCAAGATTCCTTTCCTTTTATACATGGTGATGTCAGGTGTCCGTTATGCCGAGGGTTATGTCTAACCCTCCGGTATATGCTGGTCTAGGTTTGCTTGGTCTAAATTGGCTTGTATGCTTTATCCGGAAGATTGCGCGTTGTGTCGGGCGGTTTGGCTTTAGAGCCGGAGAGTTAGGCTCTTCGGCGTTTTACCAATCTGCCGGGGAGTTGTATGTCGGGACATACGCCAACATATAACTTTTTTTCCAATGCGTTATATTTATAGAGAACAAGCGATTGTATAGGACCTACCGTGCTCAGTCACTAGGTTATGCCTACACGAGGCACTTATTTATTCTCATTGGCTGGTTCACGAGAGTTTCAAAGCTAATCTTTGAAGGCAGTTCATCCATTTTCATATTTTAATTCTTTTTTACCCATGAACAAAGAACATGGTGGTTACTCCATTGAAAATGTTTTATTCGTTGGAGTCACTCCAACAATTTCCAACAATGGCAATTTAAACATGGTGGTATTGTACGTGGAGTCCATCAGCATGATTTCAGGGAACGTACGCCATATAGCATACGAAGTGGGGTGAACAAAAAATCGCTCCTCAAGCTCATTATGCTCATTCACCCTCGGGTAATATGCATACCCTGAATCCGTCAGATGCAAGTAAAGGACTTGAGTTTGAGTTCGATCACCTACTCTCGCTCTCCGGAACTTATCAAGTGCGTTATATATAGTTCTAACGCTAGACACGTTATCCGGATTACGTCCCTTTATTGTCAAAAGTATATTACGTGGTTGTACGCTATACTCTGACAATTCATTGACCAAACTCAACTCATCATCTTTTAATCGCATTGCATATGGCACACCATGCAACGACTCTAGCAACTCATGATTATGGCTATCACACTTCACCCTCAAAATCCAATTATATCGTGTTGGTCTATATTTCGCAACTAATCTGAATGGACAATTGCTTTTTTTTTATTTGGTTTTCCGTTTTCCACTACCGTGAAATTCATAAATCCAGCCCTTTGTACACCTATAATTAATTTCGAACATCTGACCATTTTCTGATTTGGTTCTCTTTTTAACAATGACAAAACCGAGCCCCGAGGCTATATTTTGCACCCACTCAGTTACTTCCTCATGAGAACGGAAAGCCTGAAAATACATAACAAATTTTATAACTCACTTTTTTTTTTAACTAATACTTTTTTAATACTTTTATAACGGAAAGCCCCGAGGCTATATTTACCTTTTGTCTGATAAATGGGCAATCCTCTGATACTTACTCGTGAAAACCGAAAGCCTGAAAATACAAAAAAAAATTTCAACAAATACTTTACATTTACATTTTACAACTTTTTTTTTGCTTTTCTTTTACAACTTACATTATGTTTCATTTACAACTTAAATATACAAAATACTTTTTTTTTTTACAAATTTCATTCTTTTTTTTTACAAAATGATACATTTTTTACAAAAGATCTACATTTTTTTATAAAAGTACCCAACCCTTTACACAAAATACTTTACATTTTAAAAGAAAGAAAAAAAAAGGAAAAACGTGTTTAAACGCGTTTCTCTCTCTCTCACTTATCAGTATCTCACACTCTCACCTCACACACACTCGTTTCTCACTCTCGCTATCTCTATCTCATCTCTTTTTCTCTCTGTAATATAGATCCATGGTACGTTTGGGTTCTTTCTCGTTGATTATATGATGTTTATCACGCGTTTTATGTGATTATATCATGTTTATTTGATGTTTATGTTGGTAAAATTAAAAAACGCCTATTTTTTTTAGGGTTTGGGTATTTTGGTTCTGTGATGGTGAGTATGTGATGTTTGTGTGATTTCTGGGTTTAATTAAATAGATCTGCTATAAAAATAAAAAAAACGCCTAATTTTTTTTAGGGTTTGGGTATTTTGATTATGTGATGGTGAGTATGTGATGTTTGTGTGATTTCTGGGTGATTTGTGGGTTTAATTTAACAAACCTTATGGTAAAAGCAGTTACAAACTGCTTATGTGAGTGGGTGATTATGTGATGTTATATGAAACTGCCTGAGTTGTGTGGGTGCAAACGGGTAGGTTAACACCTTGATCTGCCACCATTGAGTGGTATGAATACCTGCTCTGTCCTACCCCAGTCCACAGGCTCTGTGTGGTTTCTTGGGAAACTACCTATGTTGTAACACCCCAACCCGACAAGGGTAAAGATATCACAAATACGGTTTCATATCAGAACCTTAAGTACTATACAAAAGCGGAAGCCTTTACAAAACTTACAAAAGAAAAATATAAATAACTTAATAATCAAAATAAATCTAAGATCCCTATTTCAAATCTTGCTCTCATCTCTACTCTCAACCCAGATCAGCTATCCCATAAGCTCAGCTTGAATGCTTAATACACTGCCGCAGGGAAAAGAAAATGCGGCTGAGCTTACAAAGCCCAGTGAACAAATATAACATAAACGAAAACTAAACAAAATGGAAAATACGAAAAAAAAACAAAGAAACGAATAACGAAGTCACAACGGAATAAGATCAATGAATCATTGAAGATTTTGCGGACACACAATCATACAGGAATCCGGAAGAACAAATAGCAATTAAGAACAAACACATATCATATTGATGACAAAAACTAAAGCACATCATAATCAACAGGCAATTAATGAATCAGGCAATTTAAGTACATATAAGTCAAACGAAATACCGAAAGCTAGCAGAAGCAATTACCAGAAGTAAACATGTCCTTTACACAAGTCAATTAATCTACACTTAACACACTTATCCAATATCGTAGCAGCGGAACAATAGCAATCAAACGTGGCAGTCACACATGCAAATAGAAAACATAGGAGGAAAACTATAACTAAATAAGCAAAAGACATAGCATAGCAATTAGCAAGTTATCAAGTCAGATATCATAAGTTAAACCATTTCCCAGATCAAACTTTAGTATAGACAGAATTTAAACATGGCAGGTCAAACATAAGCGGATATGAACACCAAGCGGAAAATCAAAGTTCATGAATTATCTGAACAATTATACATAATGAACTTACAGAACAATCAATTATACATTAGCATAATCATCATACAGATCAACAAGGTCACATAATGGTAAACTAACATATAATCAGATGACAACATGCGAATCACATTTAAGCATATTAATCATATCCTAGCATGGCAAACGGTAGTCACATAAACATGTCAAAGCATAAACACATTCAATAAACATATAATAATTCAGTATGTACATGGCAACATTTACAAATACGGAATCATGAACGAATATCTAACACGAAATAGCAATTACTGATTTAGTTATCTACCACGAGCCCGAACATATCATATCGAAGTAACTTTCTTATTCGGAGGGTGACCTCGAATACCTTATATAATATGAGGGAGACCTCAATAACAAATGGAGTAGCTAGCTCCGAATTTGTGAAGGCAGCGTATACTGCACACGACATCATTCACCGGACAAATCATATCGGATAACAGATCGGATCTAGGATGCATCCATACGCTACAGACGAGATAGTGGCCAAACTATCAATAAGCAGATAACAGAAAGGGGCGTGGCAGAACATCATCACTCTACTGCCCTAGAGTCATGTCGAGGTGCATCAGCGACACGGACATGGAACCCCATGACTAGTGAAATATTGGCTCGGGTGTCAAACTAACTTAGGTCAAACAGTTGTCATAAATGACCACGGATCGTAATTCATCATAAAGGTCAAACAGATTTACAAATCAGAGTTTTCATATTATAAGTTCAAATCAGTTGTTTCATGGTTCAATAAACAGAGATTTCAGATAAGCAACGGATCAAACTAATCAGAAAGGGTTCATATCAAATGTTCAGAAATCAAAGGTTCATATCACAGTCACATATCATACGTTCATAATCAGATGTTCATAATCAGATGTTCATAATTAAAGGTTCAAAATCAAACAGTTCACATAGGAGATCCAATCAAAGGGAGCATAGCAAAGTTATAGGGAAGCCCTAATAAGGAGGCTTAGATTAAAGCATAACAGTTCAAGCTAATATCGAAAGATGGAATACGAATCATGAGAAACCTTAAGAGGTAAGGTCAGAATATATGTACCTCAATCGAAGCAAGCAACAGCAAACAGATGGAAACAAAAGACAATGAAAGATCGCTCCTTCCTTGACGGATCTACAGAAGTGAAAGGACGTACGTTTATCAGACGATGTTTAAGTATTTTATTTCAGATTAAGTCCTTTAGGTTTTATAAGAGTCTTTCCATTTTTAGTGAGTTTCCAATTATAGTAACTTTCCTTATTTAGTAAGTTTCCTAAATTAGTAGCTTTAAGGTTCATATCCTTAATTAGTCAATTTAGAGTTAAATATAATTTAGCCTCAAAAGTGTAACTTATCAAAGTTCAGGGTTTATTGCGACAAGTAACTAAATATAACAAAACTCTTTAATATTATTATTATAGTCTAAGGTGTAAAGTGTCAATTCATAATAGATCAAGGTTTGCATGTGACAAGCTATTAAAGATGAGGGTTAAAAGTGAAACTATTAAATATTTTACACATGCAACCATTTTATAACGAGTCTTAATATTGGAGCATTTCATTTTCACATTTGATTTCCTTTTCTACATGCCATCTTTACCTTTGCTCGCGGTCCAACAGACTTACCAACACGACTCGCGAAACACACCTAAAGATTACCCCCCGAATCATCTTCCCGACACCCTTTTTATGTACCGTATAACTCACTCGATAATTCCGCGATGACCCTCGAACATACCCCCATAAACCAAGTGAAAACTCTTTTCTAAACGGAACCATACTCGTCACCCTTATACAGATTATAACACACTCCCTCATGCATTCGTATAAAGTTTTATGATACAAATTATATCGACTTGAACCAAGCTTTCTCACCCATTACACACGTTATGAACTTATATTGCTAAAGCTTTCAGATTACACGTTATGCACAAAAATCACTTTCATATGATGACTTTTATTTCTGGTCATGAATGTATATATGTCTTATTACTGTTCATTACAATTTAGTATTTAAGGTTCATCTCATAATGAGACTAAGTGTCATGACCTCCCACCAGTTTTAGACATGCGAGACAAAACAGTTATAATTTTCTTTCGGTTATGATCTCATGAGCCAAGCCTTATTATTTTATGTGGTTTCTTTTATTATGCATGCCAACAAATACAACGTTTATAAATATTTTACCAATATATCATACATTCCTTTGGATTAGACCCCACGACAAAGTCAAAGAAAAACAGGGAGCAAAAGAGATGGAAAATATAATATCATACCCTCGTAGTGTGCATGGAGGTACAATGAGAAGCCAAGGGTTTTGAACTCCACGACAGCTGCAGCAATCACGTCAAAAGACCCACGACAAGCCGACCCAAAACAGCCTCCTTGGCTTAGAACCTCACGACAGAACCACCCAGGTAGCCTCACCTTCGAACCGAATAGAACACGATCTACACCCACGTCTACAGCTTCTTGAAAACACCTTGCGAACCTCCCTTGATCCTCCTTGTTGTCGACAGAGATAAAAATGGAGAAGACAAGTGTTGAGCCGTCACTTTGTGTCTAGATGAATTAGGGTTTTAGGTGAGAGCAAATTTTGGAGCGTAGAGTAGAAGAAGAGAAAAAAAAAAACGGGGAGGCTATGTAGGTTTTGGGTTGGACGAGCCAAGGAAAAGAAAAAGAACAATGGGCCAAGTCCAACTTAAGTTGGGCCATCAGTATAAATTATAATGTACTTGAATATTAGGCATTTTTGGTTCATGAAAGTTTTAGACGAGAAGTGCATTGATTTCTTTTGATAATTTTCTACATTAGGTTTTAAAAATTACTCTTAAGTTAGGGGAGATTCACATTTTATAAGCATAGACATCTTTACGCATTTCACAATTATTAGGCTTGAGGGGTAATTTAGTCATTTATCACGTTTGAGATTTTAGGGTTTTACATATGTGCTTATGATAAAAATGTGCTTATGTGCTTATTGAAACTACCTGAGTTGTGTGGGTGCAAAAGGGTAGGTTAACACCTTGATCTGCCACCATTGAGTGGTATGAATACCTGCTCTGGCCTACCCCAGTCCACATGCTCTGTGTGGTTTCTTGGCAAAGCTTATTGCACACAAGCAAATTGCACCAGGCTCAGATTAGACCCGTTACAATAGTACTTTACGGGTTGGGTTATATTAAGCTGTGTCTATTTTTTAGATTAACCCTCCCTATTATTTAGAGGGTTTGGAGATGAAATTGCTTATGAATCTGAAAATAACAAACTGCTTATATGCTTGATAAGCAGTTTGTTATTTTAAGCTGATTTGAAAATTGTTAAAAATAAATAAATAAAAATAAAAAAAAACTAGGATAAGGCAATGATGATTTAAAAAAAAACATGATTTTGGCTTGGCATTTCCGAATGGACGGCAAAAAAAATTATTTTGCAACCTTTGATGTTGCAGCCATATATGATAATATGTGAAACTTAATCTGAGCCTAATGTTGTAAAATTGTCATTACCTCTGGTGATTGAGACATATCAGCAGCCTAAGATATTTGTTGTTTCTTTGTGGTTTGTTACTTGTGGCTTTCACTTGCGGCTTGTGTTTCACTTGGCTTGTGTTATAACCCAACCGTAGGTACTAGAGTGGGTTAATCTAAAAAACCTGCCACCGTCAATATAACCCAACCCTATCTGTAACTTGTTGTAACTTGTGGAATCTTCACTTGTTGTAACTTAGTGAATCTGCTTGTGGTAACTTGGGGGTACTTTGAAAAACCCTTTGTTTGTGGTGAGAGTAACTTTGTGAATCTGCTTTGTGGTGAGAGATACTTGGTGATAGTTGCTTTGTTTGTGTAATTTGTGAATGTGATATTGCCTTGTGGTGATGAGGCTGAATATAACACGGGAGTGCTTACTGCAGTTTGGGAATCTTTCTTGTGAGTTCCTGCAGTTTGGGAATCTTTCTTTTGCTTTTGGTACTTGCTTGTGAACATTGTGAAACATGTGTTTCACTTGTATAATGTGGAATCTGTGGTAATCTAACTTGGTTGCAATCCGGTATTGTGCAACTGTCGATTTGTGCACTTGTGTGCAATCTGCACTTGGACAAAAAAAAATTTCAAAAAAGGCGATGACGATTGGTTTTATAACCGAAAGGATGGCAAAGGGATATTTTTATCACTTTGCAACCTTCATATCCGAGCCTAACACTTTTCTATCAATTGTGCAAATGGTTTTCTAAATCGGCGATGATGATTACGTGTTAATCTGCGCCTTTGTGCAATCTGCTTGTGTGCTAATGCAAACGGGGTCTAGTGGGAGGGGTACTTTTTTTCAGATTTTGTGCGATGACGATTGATTTTATAACCGAAAGGATGGCAAAGTGATATTTTTATCACTTTGCAACCTTCATATCCGAGCCTAACACTTTTCTATCAATTGTGCAAATGGTTTTCTAAATCGGCGATGATGATTACGTGTTAATCTGAGCCTTTGTGCAATCTGCTTGTGTGCTAATGCAATATGCTTGTGTGCTAATGTAATCTGCTTGTGTGCTTATGCACTTGGACAAAAAAAAAACTTGGCGATGATGATTACTCTAATCTTAGCCTGTGTTCAATTTGCTTGTGTGCTAATGCACTTGGACAAAAAAAAAAACTTGGACATTGGACAAAAAACTGCTTGTGTGCTTATGCACTTGGACAAAAAAAATACTTTTGGGACAAAATAACCCCACCCAAAACTGCTTGTGTGCTTTGTGCAATCATTGGACAAAAAAATACTTTTGGGACAAAATAACCCCACCCAAAACAGCAAACAGACAAATAAATAAATAAATAAAGGGACAAAATATGAAAAAAGTACCCCTCCCACTAGACCTCGTTTGCAGTCCAAGGGTATAAACCCCGTTCCAATAGTACAACCCTTATATAGTTGATTGAGACGTGGGATGACTGTCCTAACAAAAAAAAATGCGAGTTATCCACACTCTCCCATAAGGAGGGTTTGCAATGATTGGACGTATTGTCGGGTTGTACAGGGTGCATCGCGGATTGTACTGTTTGACCAAACCCTTTTGATGTGACAACATAGGAAGGGTTTGTATAACACATCTTCAAAAAAAACTAGGGTGAGTTATCCACACCCTCCTATAGGGAGGGTATCTAATCATTGAATGCATCATCGGCTTGTATGGTGTGCATCGAGGGTTGTACGGTTTGACCAAAATCTCTTCATATGACAATATGGTGTGCAACAGGGCCCATTTGGTTAATAGGTTTGACATCGGCTTATAAATTTCACAATAAAAAAAGGGAATTGATACTCACATCACATTTTTTTATGAATCCACCACAATCTATGCATTACAGCTTATACTGTACAATACTGTAATCCAAAAATTGTGGTGTGTTCATCCAAAAATGTGGTGTGAGTATCACCTCCCATAAATTTCGAGTTCATCCAAAAACGGACCGGACGGACCGGACCGACCGACAAAACCGACCGGACCGGACCGAAACCGACCGGACCGATGGACCGGCGGTCCGGGCTCGGTCTAGGGTTTTGCGGATTCGGTCTCGGTCCGGTCCGGTCCGGACCCAAAACCCGAAATTTAGCCTTGTGGACCGGACCGACCGACGGACCGACCGAGACCGGACCGGACCGGACCGACCTCATTCGGTCTCGGTCTCGGTCTAGCGTTTTTGCCGGATTCGGTCTCGGTCCGGTCCGGTTTTCGTCGGTCCGGTCCGGTTTTCGACCGATGAGCACCCCTAATCACCACTATCAAAATCAGCCAATACATGCCCTTATCCAGGCAAAACCACTACCATCTTCGTTCAAACAACCACAACCGCTGCCACTTGCGATCAAACCACCACAGCCGCTGCAACTTCCAGCTGTTTTAAACCCACGAGTGCCGTCACCTCACGTTAAACCACCATATTCGCCGCACCTTTCGTTGGTCCAAAGCATACTTTTTTGTTTAGATCTCGGTTTGAGTTTTCAACTTTTGTTAAGTTTAGTTTTGAAGGTATATGTTTGTTGAAGCAAAATAGAAAGAACGAAGAAAAGATGAAGCTAATAGTTACATTTTTTTGAATTTGCTCAGATGAGATTGAGAATAAGTGACAGAAAATGAGTAGTTTTAATTTAATACTCCCTCCGTCCCTAAATAAATGTCCACGTTTGACTTTCAAAGTCTTACTTATTCAATTTTGACCTTAAATATTTGTGTTTATCTTATATAATACTTGATACAAAATATATGAATGAATTGTGTTTTAAATGTACTTTAAGTTGGTATAATTTTTATCAAGTATCATATAACACATACAAAACTATTTAAGGTCAAAGTTGTATAAGAAAGACTTTAAAAGTCAAAAGTGGACATTTATTTAGGGACGGAGGGAGTAATAAATTATAAATAGAAAGAATAAAATTCTACGTGTGTGGATACTAAAGTGCTGGTGTGTAAACCTACAATCCCAAACAAATTGATGTTTGGTAGTTCTTCTGTTTTAAAATTATACGTAGTAGTACATTTTTTTTTAGATGTCTCAACTAATTATTCATTTTCTATTTTAAATATGAAAAAGAGAACTTAGTGAAAAAAATATTATATTTAAGTGGTTGAGAATTATAGTGTTTTACTTTTATTAAACTGTGTGATTTTTGTTTCCTGACAATAATTTTGAAACGACATGAGTATATGAAAGTGGGCTCACAAGTTTGACATCATTGCAAAAAATCTCATCATACAAAAATCTAGTGTAAATAAGCAGGTTTACAAAATATAAACGGATATTCTTTTGCCCTTTTTCAAAAGTTATGGCCCTTCATTTGATCTTCACCTCTAACTCTAATTTAAAAACTTATTTTATTACAAGAAAAATAATTTCTCTTCTTTTATGTATTTTTAAAATAATAATAATATATCATTTATATATTTCTCTCTCATACTCCCTCCGTTTCAAAATTGAAGTTCAGTTTGATATTTTGAATCTAACTTTGACCGTAAAAAATTTTGTTTGTGTTATATAATACTTGGTGCAAAATATATAAATAGGCTGGTTTTTAAAATTATTTTCATATGATATAATTTTCATCAAGTAGTATATAATAAAAACAAAAATATTTATGATCAAAGTTGGATTCAAAAAGTCAAACTGAACTTAAATTTTGAGACGGAAAGAATACTTTTTTCTTAAAACTTATACAAATCATAATCCTAATCCAAATACAAAATCCTTAACAAACCAAACGGACCCCTCTAGTTAAATGGACTTTTTGCACTAAAGTAATACAAAACGAGCTTTGCTACATCAAAAAAATAATCCATAAAAATGTGTTGGCAATGTCTTATTGGCTTAATCAAAGAGAAGAGAGAGAAAATGTATCAAAATACATCAATCAAAACGTGACAACACATTTTTGTAGATGTTTTTGTTAACGCTGTGTTCTCGAGCTGGATGAAGGAGGAAAAGAAA
Organism: Chrysanthemum makinoi; assembly: GCA_910596185.1. Taxonomy (NCBI): domain Eukaryota; kingdom Viridiplantae; phylum Streptophyta; class Magnoliopsida; order Asterales; family Asteraceae; genus Chrysanthemum; species Chrysanthemum makinoi. The sequence goes on from OU343224.1 coordinate 137,062,551, forward strand.
ATGAAATGGAAGTAAAGTGAAAATGTTTACTCCCACATTGTGTTCTTGAGTTTTACTTAAGGAGGAAAAGAAAATGAAATGGAAGTAAAATTAGTATGATTTGAGTGATTTTGGAGGTAAATGGTTTCCTCCCAAAAGTGGGCGGAAAAGGAAGTAAAGTGTTTACTCCCACTTTACTTCCCTTTTCTTTAATGAAAAAACTGAAGAACACAGCGTAAATGTTTTGTAGATGTAGCAAACCTTATACAAAACATATCAATGATATATATTTATGCACAATATTTTTGCAATGAATAGTAAACAAGCAGAAAACATCCAATATATATGAGAAAATTTTAATGTAGACTCCAAATTTTTAAAAGACCCAGTGAACCCATCTTGAAATTCATTTTTTTATAAAGATTAAAATACACTGCTGGGTAGAATGTAGCGAATCATCGGAAACTGAACGGATGGTCTTTGAAAGAACCATGTTGTCATGAATCTGAATTGATGGTCTTTGAAAGAACCATGTTGTCATGAATTTAGTATCGTATAATATGTATATAAAAAGTGAAAGTGACTGATACACTAGCGAAATGTATTCCATCGATTCATTGATAATGATATCAAAGTAAGACTAGATCTTTCAATTAAAGTAATGACAATTACATACCTTATTGTAATTACCATAAATTATTTGATTCGTCCATAGTTTAAAAAACTTTTAAGTACCCAACCTTGTACACAACAGATGAAAAAATACATAAGAGATTTTACAATTGAGTAACAAAATCACCACTTAAGTTGGACCAAGTTCAATACGTGTTTGATATCTTTCATGCGGAATGGGAGAAAAAACTCTAACACATAGTCCTCGTTGCTTTTGGCACTGTGCAAATTGATTGCAAAGGAGCTCGTTAAGCTATGCATGCGTGCAAAGTGGACCAAAGGGTATTCTTCTTCACTGAGTTTGGTCACATCTCCACAAAAACTTGTACCACCAGATAACAACGCTTGACCAACAGGGCTATAAGACTTGTCCAAGTGCCGTTTCCTACATGCTTGCCGAAAAGGCCACAAGCCCAAGTCTTTAACATAATATGGTAAAATAGCCGTTGACATGCAGACTTTTCCAAGGCATTTAGTATCGAAGCTGTCACATCTTTTCCTTAAAATTTGTTCATGGGAAGAGAACGTATTGAGTGGCGACATAGCCCATGTTTGAGCTAGAGGTATATTTTGAGTATCACACACAACTTTCATGATACTGAATATATCATCCAACTCATTCTTTCCAGATTCAAAGGGCACCTGTATATATATAAAAGACATCTCTCACATAAGAATTTCAAGCAAAACAAGATTTATAAAAAATAAATCCAAAAAATCAGGAATAAAAATTTAGATTATATAAAAAAAACATCTCACATTTGAGGGACCATGTGATCTTTTCAGGCATGTCAGATCCTGGGTCTACAAGTCGAAACAATTTTGGAAATTAGTAGCTACAAAAGATATTGTAAACTAGAATAATACAATACCCAACATGTTTGATCATTAGCAAATTGAAAGGATTATAACCTTCAAAGCCTTCTCAAATTGTCGAACCTCGTAAGCAAAACTGTGATATTTTGAATAGGTCAACAGTTCAAGCACACCAATACATGACCTTGTAAGTGTATCCAAAACTGGTATAGCCAGATAGCGAATTGCGCTCTCTTTTTGGGGAAATTGTTTTAGCGAGCAATTAGCCACATCTGAAGTCCATTCCGGCAGTTGCCGCCTAAATACTCGAGCAGGAGAACTAAGATCTTCCTCTTCATGATCCTTATCAACAACATAAGAATTGCGCTCAGAGACCCAAAGTCGCACCAGAAATTTCGCGTCCCCGGAAAATGCCATTGAAGGGTTTTCTAAAGAGATATTCTTACTCAACATATCATTACTCAAAACCATTTCAGAACCAGACCAAGAACCAAAAACCTATACCTAAACCTGAATATTTTTTTTCCTATTTAAAGATTCAACAGACTAAGGTCATGTTTGGCAACAAGCATTTGGAAGCGTTTAGGAGCGACAAGCGGTAAGCATTATAGAAGAAAAGCTTATTTGGTAACACCTCAACGAGAGTTTTGAACTGGCTACTGGAGGTCAACAATTTTTCTCGTTCACATTTGAAAGTTTAATACGGATCATTTAATTATGTTATTGAGTTGGGATCAAATAAGAAGACTATTAAAAATAAGAAGGAATAACAAGAACTATAATCGCAAATCCGAGATGCACCGACCTAAATTAGATGCATCCTTATAATCTTAGATGCATTATAACACACCATAGTGTGTTTTCTAGCTTTTAATCAGATGCATATATGTATATTAGATGCATTTCATAATTTCTCTTGTTTTTTGATCCTCTGCACGTGCCGAAATCATGAAAATCAATTTGTACCATCTATACATCAAATTAACTTTCGAAACTAAAGATGTTGCATCTATATGAATAGAAATACATCTAATGCAAGTCGTTGCATCTCAAATGCGTAGTTTTGGTCACTTCTCACCACTTCTTATTTTAATTTACTTCTTACTGGATCCCTACTCTATGTTATTAACTATTATAACATCATTAGTGACTTCAATTATTTATCTGTATGAATATGGCTATATACATTTTCCATGAAATTGTGGATTACACCTTTCCAAACTCTTGTCCATTACACCTTTTCGATTACACCTCTTGTCCATTACACCTACACCTCAAAAATAAAATTTGAAAGGGTAATAATAATAGTAGCATGTTAAATTTTGGTATTTATGATATGACTCGGAAGGCCTTAGGCCATGCTACTCGAGGCCCGGGGTGAGTCGATGTTTTCTTATGGGTATCTTTATTGAAACTGATTTGCTAACAGTGAATTCAGTATGCTAGCTACATGTAAATGGTATAAGAGATGTTGAATTATAATTGGAAATTTGAAATGATCAAAAGTCATTAATAGGTGGCTAATACATAAGATTGTGATAAAAATAAACTATATGTAACAACAATTATTGGTAGAGCTTACATGGTGTATAAACGATACACCTAAAAATGGATTTGATAAAGTTACTTCAGTTAGCTGATAAAAACACACAACATATACAATGAATGAGAGATATCAATGAAAATGGTTACTAAGGGTGTGTTTGGAAAGTAGGCTGTGGCTAGTAGTATGGTATGTGCGTGAGCATTCTTAAAAATAGGAAAGCTCACTCTTCTAAACGACTACTAAAAATCAAATTGCTCATTACTCACCGCTAATCGCTCTAAAAAGCTTCACACCGCTCCGTGAAAAAGATACCCTAATTATATTTGATCCTTTTCACGGTAAGCAAGTTGGAAGTTTACGTGCCACATTTTTTCACATGGGAGTTGGTTGAATAAGCATCCACTTGACAAACAATTTTTTTTTTTTTTTTTTTTAACTTACTTGACAAACATTTAGTAAGAATAAAAAGCAGGTGGTGTCACTTATTGACGAAGGGAAATGATATGTACACTCAACATTTTGATTGACACACTCTATTCTGTGCATTGAACAGTTGTACAGTTTATAAATTCTGCTTTATAAAGTTATACATTTAAGTGTCTGAAATCAAATCTAAATGTGTACAAATCATCTCACATTGACGAAGTGTACGTGGATCCTAAAGAACCGAATGGGACCATTTCTAAGTTGACGTACAAGGAATCGACGTGACATAATTGCAATAATCCAATCATATCCTAATTATTGGTAATTTACCTAAATTATAAATCGGTTAAACGGAACTGGAGAAAACTAAATATCAAAAAGAATGTGAGAAACCAGTTATAAACCATAAATTATAACCGCGCAACACTGAAAAAATCCGGATAAATTTTGAACGCATAAATTCCAAACACAAATGATTAGTATGGTCCAAATAAAAAAACTACTTAAACTTGGTTTTTATTTTTGTGTAATCTCAATTTATCGCACAGTTTATGTTAAGATAACTAGGGAATCTATTTCAACAAGGTCCATGGGGTGAGCTCACTCGAAGCTGGGGCGCGTCTGGTGGGTTAGATGCTTCAGCTTGTATCTCTTCACACGTTGACAATTTGAAATAATGCATCAGATCATTGTATCGGATTTCATGGCTGTAGAGGCTTAATTTGTGGCGCACACAGCTTTTGTTTACTTACTATCATAGTCTCTTAGATACCGTTGTATAGTCCAGGAGTCGAGCCAAACTCATATGCTTAATTCGATAGCTTGATGCAAGTCTCAATATAATGATGCAAAGCTTGATGAGGATGATTCAATCAACTCGTACTCTTCTAGAAGAACTCGATTCTCTAGATAAAAAGTGTTTATCTAGGAGTATAGTATAAAGAAACTTAAATAAAATACATGTGTATTTAATATTCTTGTTGCATGTTGATTTGATGACTTTGATCTACAACTAGATATACTTTTTAATTATTTCTATTTCTAAATGTACAATGTATATAAAAAGTGAAAGTGATTGATGCACGAGCGAAATGTATTCCATTGATTCATTGATAATGATATCAAAGTAAGACTAGATCTTCCCATTAAAGTAATGACGATTACAAATCTTTTTCTTTCATTTAGTCTTTTACAGACTAGTATTGTAATTACCAGAAATTAAAACATAGAGATGTTACAGTTGAGTAACAATATCACCACCTAAGTGTGTAAGGTGGGATTGAACCCCTAACCTTTTTTTTCTCGAAAGATATCATCCATCAATATGATAACTCGCACTCTCAAAGATTAAGTTGATTCGATTCTTACCGCCTGAAGCAATCTTAGCAAATTTCAAGTCGTCATTGCTGGAAAAAGTTATCAAATCATTGTCCTCGTCCCTGTATTTGAGACAAATCATTCGACTCTTCAACTTGAACCTTTTTGCCACTTCTTTTTTCAGCTTGGACAGTCCCGATGAAATAGGGAACCAGAACCCTTTGCTATCTTCTCCATAAGTTGCCTTCACATACACCATATTCTTTGAGCCTCTTTTACGTTTTCTGCCAACGCTGGTGGATGAGCATTCGTCTGGGACATCGACAAAGTCGGTTCTAGCAATATCTGATACATCATTAAAGGTATCCATAATATCAGGTTCTATGTTCACACAAAGATCCATAGGTGGTCCAACAACTTCTATGAATGATTTGTCACCCAGTTCAAATGGAGAAGCAACCCCAAAATATTGCTTCAAAAGTTGGACCAAGTTCAATACATGTTCGATATCTTTCATGTGGGTCGGGAGAAAAAACTCTAACACATAGTCCTTGTTGCTTTCGACACTATGCAAATTGATTGCAAAGGAGCTGGTTGACCCATGCATGCGTGCAAAGTGGACCAAAGGGTACTCTTCTTCACTGAGTTTGGTCACATCTCCACAAAAACATGAACCACCGGATAACAAAGCTCGACCAACAGGGCTATGAGACTTGTCCAAGTGTTGTTTCCTACATGCTTGCCGAAAAGGCCACAAGCCCAAGTCTTTAACATAATATGGTAAACCACATGTTGACATGCAGACTTTTCCAAGGCATCTTCTATCAAAACTATTACAGCTCATCCTTAGAACTTGTTCATGGGAAGCAATTGTGCTAAGTGAGGACACAACCCATGTTTGAGCAAGAGGTAATTGATTATAGTCACATACAATCCTTAGAATACTGAAGATTTTTTCCAACTCAATGAGCCTGCCTTCATCGATGTCCTGTATATAAAAGACATCACCCACATAAGGGTTAGTAGCAAAACATGATTCAGACAAGTTTCCCCAAAAAAATTAGTAGTCCAATTCCAAATTACAAAAAGATGGGCACAACTTACATCTGAAACCGGGCCATCAGATTCTTGTCGGCATGTCAGATTTTGTGTCTGAAAGTTGACAAATTTCGGAAATTATTAGCTATATATGAAAGGAAGTGAAAACTAGAATAAGATACAAAACATGCTTCATTATATGTGGATATATTGATATTCTTACTCCTTTTAACCAATTACTCCAAAAAAAAATGGATATACCTTCAATGCTCTCTGAAATTGTTGAACCTCATAAGCAAAACTCGAATACTTTGAAGACGTCAAGAGTTCAATCACACCAACACGTGACCTTGTAGTCGAATCAAACACTGGTAAAGCCAAATATCCATTGAGATTGCAACGAACCGCACACTCTTGTTGTGGAAAATATTTAGGCAAGTAATTAGTTACATCTGAAGTCCACTAGCTCTGGCAATCCTTGCCTAAATACTCGAGCGATCGGACTAGTGTCTTCATCTTCATCATCCTTATCCACAACAATAGAGTTGTTGTGCACAGAGTCCTTTCGATACAAAAGAAGTATTTCATCAATTACACCAAGACCAAATGGTTGATCTATAGATGTAAGCAGTTGGTGTTTCCCAACGACACGAGGTGACCAAAACTGAACAAGAACACGTTGCTCACGGAAAGTTAATAACTTATTAAGTGAAGCTCTTATCTTGTCTTGTATCATCTTATTATGAGGGTCAATATTTCCAGCACTCAGCTCAAAACCTATAGTTGAGAAGAATAGAGAACCACATCAGATACATATATGCACAAAATTATAATAGAACAGTGAGTGATGAAGTTTATACTAGGAAGAAAGACATATTACCACCTTGAGAGGGATCAGATTCATGAACTTCATAACCTTTTCTAGAAACCCAAAGTGGCGTTAAGTATCTCCCCTCCCCGGAAACTGCAAGTATCGGCTTTTCCAAAGATATCCTGTTCGATATCATATTGGAACGAAAACTCGAAGATTTGCCTCCACCTAAAGACTCAACAGACTGGAGAAACAAGTCCATAAGAAAATAATAAGCAGATGTGAGACTGGTATAAGTTTTTTCCCAATGCGTTATATTGATAGAGAACAGACGATATATATAGGACCAACCGTGTACCGTCCCATGATGATGTCACCCACTAGAATATAGTTCACATAATGGCCCCTCCGGTTTGTTTCATAGCAAAACAACAAAATACTTTTATTTAGTTCACACAATGGCCCCTCCGGTTTGTTTCATAGCAAAACAAGCAAAATACTTTTCCTCGATGTGGCTGTCGAGGGTCCTACCACCACCCCTTTCCATTTGACCCCTCATTAGCACGAGTGGGGTACATGTGAGTTTAATTTACATATTAGAGCAGACGGTGAGGGGTGGGTTTAACTCGCCAAACGCAACAACAAGGATGGATGGCGGCGCCATTCTCGAACTTTGCAACCCGCCATTCGAATGCTAAAGGTGATTTCGCCAGTACAATGGCTGGCGCCATCGGGTATCCTCTCTTTTTTTTCTTTTTTTTTTAATAAGTGGGTTTTATATTTGTGTGTTGTGCTTACGTGAGTTTTGTGTTTGTATGTTGTTTTTCTGTATTGTGTTTGTGTTTGGGTTTTTTAGATCTTTTTTGCAGGTTTGATGGGAGGAAGAAGATAGTGGCTTTTTAGATCTTTGTTGCAGGTTTGATGGAGGCGTAGATTTGATAGGTGGAAGAAGATAATGGGTATTTTTTTTTTTTTTCATTTTATACCCTTTTGTTTGGAATTTATACATTTTAATTTCATTTGTCACTTGTTTTACACCTGTGGTTATTTGTAGTGTTTTGTTTTTTTTTTTTTTTTTTGAGTGGGTAGGTATATTTAGTTGGGTATTTTGTGGGACCTATACGTGGTGTTATTGGTGTGTTATGAAGGAAGGGTGTTTTAGTTAGTGGTGTGTTATTGTGAGATGTATGATGTTTGAGATGTGGCATCAAATAACGTGTTATTGGTATTGCCCATACCTTGTGCTCTTAGAGAGAATCCCCTTTATCCGTTTCAATCTCGTCATCGAAGGAAAAGGTGCATTTATTTTGAAGTTAATTACTAAAATGAACCTTTATAGTACACCACTTCCAAAAATGAACCAATTTTTAGATGTTACTCCACGTGTCCTTTGTATACCCTCTACCATATCTACAACTTGCTTACTTTCTTTTCATCCACCTAACACCCATTTCTTTCCCCTACTTTACGAAGCTCCTACTTTAGTTCAAAACAAGTACTTCCTCCGTCTCAAAATTATAGTTCCCTTTTAATTTTTTTGGTCTTTCTATTACAACTTTGACCGTGAGTATTTTTGTTTGTGTTATATAATGCTTGATGCAATATATATGAATTGATTGGGTTTTTAAATGTATTTTCATTGGTATAATTTTTATCAATTATTGTATAACATAAATAAAAATATTTAAAGTCAAAGTTGAAAAAGAAAGACCAAAAAAGTCAAACGGAGACTATAAATTTAGGACGGAGATAGTACTAAGTATCATCTTGTGCAATAAGCTCCTATTTTACAAAGCAAACAGAAACTGTTGGCATTTATGTTGCGGTTTGCAAGTTTTTGCATGGTTGAAGCAAAAGGTACAAATTGTCTATGTGGTGACTTATTGTACACATTATGGAGCTTGCGGTATGTCACACCCTCGCCGGAGGCGGAAACACGAGGTGTAACGGAAGGGAACATAAGCACAAGATAATAGAACATACCAACATTAAAATTTAAAAGAAAGAGTACACCATTACAATACCGTTTAGCGTCATCGGCAAATATATTACAAAGTTTAGTTCCCAAAATATAACGTTCTATTACATAATGATTTGTAGTGACAAGTGAAAACTTCATTATGCAAGACCTGATAGAAAAAGCTTACTAACGATCACCTGAAATGCATGAGAGAAAAACGGGTCAACTATGAAAATAGTTGGTGAGTAAACACGTTTAATAAAATAAGAAAACTCGTAAGAAAGAGTCCAAGGTTTCGGTTAACAAAAAAAAAATAGTCCACAAAGCAAAGGCATTGTGTATCCACTCAGTTCCAAATTCCGCCCATACAAAACTTGCAACCTGTGTGTACACAACCCATTGCACAAAAATATATAGTGCGTCAAGTAGTCAAGTATAAGCGGTCATAATAGTTCCCAAAGCAAAGGCATTGTATATCCACTCAGTTCCAAGTTAAATACAAAACTTGCAACGTATGTGTGTAACCCATTGCACAAAATATAGCGTATCAAGTGGTCAAAATAGTTCACAATATAGTACCAAGTGTATAATAATTTAAAGATGCTTTCAGAACATGGGAGACTTTGCGTCTCAACAGGGGAGACTTAAATTGAAAATGCTCCGCTCCCATAGGGAGACATTTTGCTCCGGACCGGGGAGGCTTTAAGTTGATGCTCCGAACATGGGAGACTTTATAGTGATGCTCCGAACATGGGAGACTTTAATTGAAAATGCTCCGTTCCCATAGGGAGACATTTTGCTCCGGACCGGGGAGGCTTTAAGTGATGCTCCGAACATGGGAGACTTTAGGACAAGGTCATAACACGTACGGTTCAATAAGTTCAAATAAGTCGTAATTTCGTAATTTAGTTCAAGGATTTGATTCGAGTTCACAAGTTCTAGTCAAAAGAGTTCACAAAGTAATAATCAATTTAATTCAAGTATAGTTCATGCATTATTTCAAAAATATAGTAAAACGGTAAAAAAAAGGGGATGTGATTACTCACTAGCATAAAATGTTCAATAAGTTCAATAAACATAGATAGTTTAGTTCAAGTATAAATCATGCATTCCACCCCAAAACAATTTAAAGCATTTAAAAGGGGAGTCTGTGAATACTCACTTGATGAATAGATGCGATGACAAAAGTGGTTACACCGAAATGTAGCGTGAGTCTCAAACCGACCTATTATGAATGATATGATATGAAATAAGTCATGATGTAATGTTATGCACGCATAATTCGGATGATATTTATACCATTTGTGAGTTTTGAAAATAATACTTATCGTCGAAAAATACTCTTTTGACGTCTTGACCACTCAAAATCACTTTACAAGTATTTACGTCAATATGTCATCCTACAATGGTTTTGTAATGATTTATGGTGAAATTATCACTTTTCGTCGTAAAACAATGTCGGCGGAAATTTTATGAAAGTGACAAAAGGGTCTCAAAAACTAGTCGTAAAATGGTGTCGTCGATCGTTAGAAAACTAACTCGGCAGTTTTGGAAAGTTTGTATTGAAATCTAGAAGTTTCAGTTCAGGAGTTTTCGTCATAAAGGTCTTGAACATGAAGATAATAGAGGTTAAATATGGTGATTTTAGTTACCGTAACACTTATCTCGTAAAAATAATATAGTTTTTAAAAATAATAGTTACGGCAAGTTTATGAAAACGTGCATATATTTGTCGTTTCAAATCCGTTTTCTACATTTTATACGTCCTTAGCTTCGTATCGAAGTAAACTAATATATTTTTGATAAGTCGAAATAATTTGTGAAGCTTAAGGCTCGTTTTTGACTCGGACAAAGTAAAAACAACTTGCTGAAATTTCAGAAAAAAAAATATATTTCGTCGTCAACTTGAAAAATTCACCACGACCTCGTTATAACTCCGTTTTAATCCGTTCAAGCGGCCACGGATTCGTTTTAAAGTATATTTTCTAAATATCAAGGCCAAAATGTCGTGCCTACTGTCGGATTTTCCAGAAAATTAAAACAAGGACAGAACCTATTTTATACGTATTGAAAATAGTTTTTCTCGGACAAAACCTATTCTAATCCCTTCAAATCAACTCCAAAACTAATCTAATCCTACCATACACCTTCTTAGGGTGTCATGGGTTCCTAATCACCATCAAGACCAATGAATACCAAAGGGATAAATATAGGATGACCATAATATATATATAACTCTAAAATCAAGTAAAAATGGTATAAATCACATATGTCTTGCATGTTGCTCAAAAATGAAAAGATACATATGAAATGAAGAGGAAACTTGAAAAATGATAGAAACATGCTTACAAGTGAATATGATGAGGTGCAAGTAACAAGGTTAAACCTAAACACTCTTGGTTTTTATTTCAAAACCTAATAAAGAGTGTGATTCTAGATTGATAAAACACTTGAGCTTGGAAAATTGATGATCCCTCTAACACCCCTAAGGAGGCCGGTTCATATGCAAAGAGGAAGAGAAAGAAAAACTTTAACACCTTCTCAAATGAATTGTATGTGTTGGAGTGTAAGTATATATATAATCAAGTTAGAAGAAAATATTGCCAAACATTTATTGCATACCCTCCCCCCCTAGAACCGGTTTTTGGGGGAGGTGTTTGTCAAAATTATTTTTTTTTTTTTTTATAATGTAATTGTTAAATATGTATAAGTGAAATTGTGTAGGATAAATGTAACTTGTAGGATTTTGTATACATTAGTGTATTTAAGAAATTTTTAGGTGAAAGTAATTTTTAATAGATCAAATTAGAGTATAATGATATTATAAAAATTGTAAAAATACATTCCTTGTGAAATTTGAGTGATAAGATAATTATCGTATAGTTTTTTTAAGAAAAACGTCGTAATAATATAACTTTAACGATTTATATACCAATTAAATTTAAAACACTAGGTAAAGTCAAAATATAGTTTTTATAAATTAAATGTGAGTTTAAAAATATGACGGGATCATTTTTGAAAGTAATGGATTATATGCTCAAAATAATAACTCACGCGATAACGTTTATTAAATATAAAAATTACGCATTAAATGTGAAATGAAATGCCATGAATGAACTAATATGATGCATATATATAATTTAAGAAATGACCGGAATATGAGAATTGTGACATTCTTCCCATGTCAGCGGAATCACGTCCTCGTGATTCGATTAACGATACTATGGTCCGAACCTCGACAAGAGTTCTAAAAGTTCATGCTCGTACGAACAGTCTAAATGATCGTATCAATGCCCATGCGCATGTGTTCCCCATTCAACTAAGCACGTGCAGTGATTAGATTTAATAGGGTAAACTTACCCAATATCGAACGTAGCTCTCAAAGACCTTTAGGTTGTCGATTATAATCTAATCTCACAACTCATCAAACAAGAACCGTCATGAGATTAAACTAAACCGACTTGAGTAAACTTGTCTCTTAGCTTGATTTTCGCAACTCATCAAACAAGAACTGTCACTAGATCAAGCTAGGAAACAAGTTGTTAGAAAGGTAGGATTCCACATCCTTGAATGAAGTCTTTTTGAAAGATTCGCCGATATTGATTTGCTTACACAATCAAATCCAATCAACAAAATATATAACAACTAAGGTCGATATCAATAGGTCTCAAATTAATCAAGGTCGTGAACGTGGTAAAGATTGGAAATAAGTTATGCGTTCAAAATCATGTCGTACCGAAATAAGGTAGTTGTTCGAAAGAATGTACCCCTTAAGCGTTGCGGGCTTCCTCGGTACCCAGATAGAATGCTCGACCACGTGCGGGAGGAATTTCAATGTTCTGATCTTGTGGGCCTTCTATTGCCAATGCCAAGTTTGGACGATTACCTTCTTGATTGGGAGTTCTTTTGACTTTGGACGAGGTATTGCGAAGGTGATCTAGACTTCCACACTCGTAACATGATTTTCTCTGTCCTTGATTTCCAGTTCTGTTTGAGCAATTTCGCGAAGTGGCCCGTCTGTCCACATTTGTCGCACCTTCGGCGATCTCCGGTGATGATAATTACATTGAGTACACAAAGGATGTGGACTCAGTATATCTTTTGCGCTTACGGGTGATCGCCCATAGTTCCGGGTTATTCGCCTCTTGTTTTGCTGATTCGGTCTCGGTTTCCCCGGTGATCCTCCCGCGCTTTAGTCCATTGTCGTTTGCTTTTGTTAGTTCTCCGGACCGATCACATCATTTGTCAGCGTCGCCATACCTCACGACCACGTTGATGTTTGGATTGCCATTGTTGTTCGGGTTGCCGTTGTTGTTACCTCCCGGCGTGTGTTTCTTGCGACCATGATCTTCGAGGACCAAAACATCGGGTTGAGTAAACGACATTCTAACGAAGTCGGATGAGGTGCGAACGTGGTAATGTGTTATAGTGATCGAGATATGACAGATCGGGGCATGTTATGTCTAACAAGTCGAAAGATGGAAAAGAGAAGATATGAACAAGGTACGGTAATGTAGGACGTAACGTAAAAACATGCTATGCATACCCACCCGACCAATGCAACTTCAGGTGACCGGACTCAAAAGACTCGACTAAACATGATTTAAAACTACCACTCTTATCATTGCATGGTTCTTCATAACTTAGACATAGTTGATCGGGGCTATGTATAATTTATGATTAACGATGCAACGATAGGACTAGATGACTCGAATGATGTTCAATGTTTAATAAAATAAAATAAAAATTTTTCCGGTTATAGCTGTGATTTTTATTTTTTGAAAAATCGGCATTCTCTATAACCTTTGGCTCTGATACCAATCATCACACACCCTGGAGGCGAAACACGAGGTGTAACGGAAGGGAACATAAGCACAAGATAATAGAACATACCAACATTAAAATTTAAAAGAAAGAGTACACCATTACAATACCAGTTTAGCCGTCATCGGAAAATATATTACAAAGTTTAGTTCCCAAAATATAACGTTCTATTACATAATGATTTGTAGTGACAAGTGAAAACTTCATTATTCAAGACCTGATAGAAAAAGCTTACTAACGATCACCTGAAATGCATGAGAGAAAAACGGGTCAACTATGAAAATAGTTGGTGAGTAAACACGTTTAATAAAATAAGAAAACTCGTAAGAAAGAGTCCAAGGTTTCGGTTAACAAAAAAAAAATAGTCCACAAAGCAAAGGCATTGTGTATCCACTCAGTTCCAAATTTCGCCCATACAAAACTTGCAACCTGTGTGTACACAACCCATTGCACAAAAATATATAGTGCGTCAAGTAGTCAAGTATAAGCGGTCATAATAGTTCCCAAAGCAAAGGCATTGTATATCCACGAGTTCGCCCAAGTTCGCCCATACAAAACTTGCAACCTGTGTGTACACAACCCATTGCACAAAATATAGCGTATCAAGTGGTCAAAATAGTTCACAATATAGTACCAAGTATATAATAATTTAAAGATGCTCCGTACATGGGAGACTTTGCCTTTACCGAACAGGGGAGACTTAAATTGAAAATGCTCCGTTCCCATAGGGAGACATTTTGCTCGGACCGGGAGGCTTTAAGTTGATGCTCCGAACATGGGAGACTTTATAGTGATGCTCCGAACATGGGAGACTTTAATTGAAAATGCTTCGTTCCCATAGGGAGACATTTTGCTCCGGACCGGGGAGGCTTTAAGTGATGCTCCGAACATGGGAGACTTTAGGACAAGGTCATAACACGTACGGTTCAATAAGTTCAAATAAGTCGTAATTTCGTAATTTAGTTCAAGGATTTGATTCGAGTTCACAAGTTCTAGTCAAAAGAGTTCACAAAGTAATAATCAATTTAATTCAAGTATAGTTCATGCATTCAGCCCCAAAAATATAGTAAAAGCGGTAAAAAGGGGATGTGATTACTCACTAGCATAAAATGTTCAATAAGTTCAATAAACATAGATAGTTTAGTTCAAGTATAAATCATGCATTCCACCCCAAAACAATTTAAAGCATTTAAAAAGGGGAGTCTGTGAATACTCACTTGATGAATAGATGCGATGACAAAAGTGGTTACACCGAAATGTAGCGTGAGTCTCGAAACTGACCTATTATGAATGATATGATATGAAATAAGTCATGATGTAATGTTATGCACGCAATTCAGATGATATTTATACCATTTGTGAGTTTTTGAAAATAATACTTATCGTCGAAAAATACTCTTTTGACGTCTTGACCACTCAAAATCACTTTACAAGTATTTACGTCAATATGTCATCCTACAATGGTTTTGTAATGATTTATGGTGAAATTATCACTTTTCGTCGTAAAACAATGTCGGCGGAAATTTCATTAAAGTGACAAAAAGGGCTCAAAACTAGTAAGTAAAATGGTGTAATCGATCGTTAGAAAACGAACTCGACAGTTTTGGAAAGTTTGTATTGAAATCTAGAAGTTTCAGTTCAGGAGTTTTCGTCATAAAGGTCTTGAACATGAAGATAATAGAGGTTAAATATGGTGATTTTAGTTACCGTAACACTTATCTCGTAAAAATAATATAGTTTTTTTAAAAATAATAGTTACGGCAAGTTTATGAAAACGTGCATATATTTGTCGTTTCAAATCCGTTTTCTACGTATAATACGTCCTTAGCTTCGTATCGAAGTAAACTAATATATTTTTGATAAGTCGAAATAATTTGTGAAGCTTAAGGCTCGTTTTTGACTCGGACAAAGTAAAAACAACTTGCTGAAATTTCAGAAAAAAAAATATATTTCGTCGTCAACTTGAAAAATTCACCACGACCTCGTTATAACTCCGTTTTAATCCGCCTGCGGCCACGGATTCGTTTTAAAGTATATTTTCTAAATATCAAGGCCAAAATGTCGTGCCTACTGTCGGATTTTCCAGAAAATTAAAACAAGGACAGAACCTATTTTATACGTATTGAAAATAGTTTTTCTCGGACAAAACCTATTCTAATCCCTTCAAATCAACTCCAAAACTAATCTAATCCTACCATACACCTTCTTAGGGTGTCATGGGTTCCTAATCACCATCAAGACCAATGAATACCAAAGGGATAAATATAGGATGACCATAATATATATATAACTCTAAAATCAAGTAAAAATGGTATAAATCACATATGTCTTGCATGTTGCTCAAAAATGAAAAGATACATATGAAATGAAGAGGAAACTTGAAAAATGATAGAAACATGCTTACAAGTGAATATGATGAGGTGCAAGTAACAAGGTTAAACCTAAACACTCTTGGTTTTTATTTCAAAACCTAATAAAGAGTGTGATTCTAGATTGATAAAACACTTGAGCTTGGAAAATTGATGATCCCTCTAACACCCCTAGGGAGGCCGGTTCATATGCAAAGAGGAAGAGAAAGAAAAACTTTAACACCTTCTCAAATGAATTGTATGTGTTGGAGTGTAAGTATATATATAATCAAGTTAGAAGAAAATATTGCCAAACATTTATTGCATACCCTCCCCTAGCACCGGTTTTTGGGGGAGGTGTTTGTCAAAATTATTTTTTATTATTTTTTTTTAATGTAATTGTTAAATATGTATAAGTGAAATTGTGTAGGATAAATGTAACTTGTAGGATTTTGTATACATTAGTGTATTTAAGAAATTTTTAGGTGAAAGTAATTTTTAATAGATCAAATTAGAGTATAATGATATTATAAAAATTGTAAAAATACATTCCTTGTGAAATTTGAGTGATAAGATAATTATCGTATAGTTTTTTAAGAAAAACGTCGTAATAATATAACTTTAACGATTTATATACCAATTAAATTTAAAACACTAGGTAAAGTCAAAATATAGTTTTTATAAATTAAATGTGAGTTTAAAAATATGACGGGATCATTTTTGAAAGTAATGGATTATATGCTCAAAATAATAACTCACGCGATAACGTTTATTAAATATAAAAATTACGCATTAAATGTGAAATGAAATGCCATGAATGAACTAATATGATGCATATATATAATTTAAGAAATGACCGGAATATGAGAATTGTGACACGGTATAAGCTTATGAAGTAGAAACTACCCATGTGTACAGTGGCGGACCCAGGATTTTAGAAGGCGGGGGGCAAAAAAAAAATTTTGATAAATTTCATGATGCACTTTAATAAAAAGGTCATTATTTTTATTTTTTTTACACAAAAAACTGATATTTTTTAGAATTAAGATAGAGATCTAAGGTTTTTAGATTATTTGGCTTCAAGGTGGCGGGCAATTTGATTTTGTGAGGGGGTGCACTTTAATAAAAAGGTCCAAGAAAAAAAAATTTACACTAAAATCTGATATTTTTTGGCGAATCGTGGAGGGCACCGGCCCCCATACTCACCATATAGTTCCGCCCCTGCATGTGTATATATGTGTATGGCTGACCAAGTCAAACAAGAAAGTAGGAGAGTGGGGTAGATTTGGAAGGCATTCTTCGAATACAACCATCTCCCCATGACCCCAGTTTTTTGCCTTAAACTATAAACATGGTTAACTCCTTGTTTTTCTTATCATGACCCTATATAAATGAGTTATAGCAACTCCTCTTTAGATATACACAACAGAATATACACACAGATCATAGTTTTTTGCTTTAAAACTAAGAACATGGTTAACTCCTTGTTTTGCTTATCATGACCCTATATAAATGAGTTATAGCAACTCCTTTTTAGATATACACACGGATCATAGTTTCAAAGAGCTTCTAACTTGCTCTATCTTGCCTCTTCATATTGTCATATTACGATTTTCTGCTCCGCCATTTACATTGCGTTGTAATTGTTCGCCGACAATAGACAACACGGGTCTGCATCAATCCTGGGGTCGTTACGTAAGAGGCTTGCAGCGAATAGAGCACGTAAACACCTTTTAAGGACAGGGAATATCTTCCCGTGCTAGTCTCTTTAACGGGTGTTTTGTTTGTGTCGCATGAGAAGACAACACTGATTTGTCGATTTAGTGATTGCTTCTAGTAGTTGCTTTTGCTACTAGTGTGGATATATGTCACAGAGGGATCTTTGTATTGCTAAAGGTCATTTGGAGTCATCATCTGTATGTATGTTGTTTTGTTCCCATTTAACAGGTTTCATTTATTTAGTTGTTATGTTCTATATCAATCGTAGTTGATAAAGTTTGTGTTGTCTCAATTATCTCATCGTCATTTTCTTACGCTAGTAGTAAACAAATATTCTTAAACAACAAATATTTTACAATTAGATTCCAACAATCTTAAAAGGTGTTTAGCGCTTGTGATGTTGTATAAATTAAACATATTTGTAAATTTAATTATGTACGTATTTGTTTAAGAATTTGTAAATTGCATTTTGACGAAATGTATATTTAAAGTTGAGATATCGAGTTGAGACATAAAAGAATGATAACTACATATGAGGTCGTTGTTGATTTTATTTATCACTACGAAGCCATGTGTTGATCAGATAGAACCCTATGGTGGGGTTTTTTACAGTGTTTATTATGGACATGTTGATTCATAATTAAGTGAAAGAAATTACTACAAGTTGCTTTGTGCCTCATTGTGTTTCTGTATATACATGTTGCCTACTAAGATTGGCATGCTTAAGCTTGTGATTGTATGTTCAGTGAAATGCACTATGTAAAGGCTTGGAAGTATGCGAATCCGTGAAAGCAGGACACGTAAACAATTAGTTGGCAATAATTATAAAGTTCCAATTGTCGATATGCGTTGTTTTGAACATATATTGTCATTTATAATGAAAAATGCAATTAAACAAATATGTTTACAAATGTGGCAACTTTATAATGATGAAGTTTAAGAAGAAACTTTACTATTATGGTTCACTCGAGAAAATATTTGATATGTGAGAACCGCGTAGCGTCTAGCAAAATTTTACGCCTTAGCATTGCGGCTATCCCTTAATCTAAGAAAAGAGTATACTATATTTTGCTTTATCTTAACATCGACTTGTTATTGGTATTGAGAAATGAAGAAAATACTTGTTATAAATTTTGTTGATAAAACATGAGGTAAACAGTTTGTAAATTTGCTAGAGCTGGTTCATTCAAATATTCTGTGATACATGGCATACTCATTCATGTAGGAATGAGACATTTCCTATTGTTGTGATTTGTTTCATGCCATGATAGTTATGAGCGTTTTTAGATTGAAAACGTGATGCTTTGGATTTGTCCAAAATTTCCATGTTAATAAATTAATACACTTACACTATGAGTTGTTATTTAAATGATAAAAAAAAAACGTGTGTGAAATTATTACTCTATGAGAAAATCCGAATGGCCAGTGGTGCCCAATCAAGTCAATGAAGCAAGTTGGCTCGTTGTAAAATCCCGTTGAGTTGTTACTCGTGCAGAACGATGCCAAATGGTGGGGGTATCTAATGTATGCTATGTTTGAGTTAACTTTACCTTGTTGCAAGTAAGTTAAGTGTATACATTAGCATCTCAAATGTGACACATTGAGCCTGAGATGTCACTAGTATATATTTTCGGTTAATCATTGTGGTGATACATCTTCACAAGTAGGTGAATACATATACTCACATTGAGTTTTGTTTGAAGGCACAAATTTCGTGTTTAATATTACTTCGTGAAGGAAGTTTTCTTATTACCTAATTGTGACTTTTGGAAGAGGTTATGTAAATTAGAGATTAAATACCTCAAGAACTCCATATGTGATGGAAAGTTTAAGGAGATGCTTGAGAATGGCCATTTATGACACGTTTGTCAAGTAAACTAGAAACTTGAGTTTCGACACTACTAATTTTCTGACGAGAGACTTAGTGAGTGTTTGTGATGAGACCGGTAAGCATTGTAGTAGCTTATTGGAAAGCCTCATTAAGGTTCTGACGAGAGACTTCTTGAGACTTGCTAAGAGACATGAGTCTGAAACCATATAGGAATTGGTTAGCGATGGAAACCCGACTCGGTTGTAGTGACCCTACAACAAAGTTTAATGGGTAATAACGAAGTCACTAATCGATAGAAGATGCTATCAATCAATTGACTCATGTATAGCAAAGGATAACATGGGGTTGCCGAGAAAGAGGATGAGATTATTCTCTTAACAAAGCTTTTGAGGCGTCTTAGCAACGAAGACGTTAAAGTAGCTTTGCCTATATAACTTAGAAGTGGTGCCTCCTTGAATGGAGACTTGTGGTTTCTCTCTTAGAGGGTTATGAAACAGGATTTAAGCGCATGGCCATATTCGGCCAGTTTGAGAATGAAATGGTTAAAATGGGAAGTGTGTAGAAGTGTGTCATGTGAGATCATTAAGGTACAATGGTTTAATTCTTTAGGGCACCATTGAATTGATTTCACTTTACATGCTTCGTGTAAACGGAGGTTTAATCGTAATGACACTTTCGTGACACAACCTATCAGAGTAGCAGAAAACTTTTCAACCTGGTGGGGGATTGTTGGCATTTATGTTGAGGTTTGCAAGTCTTTGCATGGTTGAAGCAAAAGGTACAAATTTTCTATGTGGTGACTTATTGTACACATTATGGAGTGTGCGGTATAAGCTTATGAAGTAGAAACTACCCATGTGTATATGTGTGTATGGCTGACCAAGTCAAACAAGAAAGTAGGAGAGTGGGGTAGATTTGGAAGGCATTCTTCGAATGCAACCATCTCCCCATGACCCTAGTTTTTTGCCTTAAACTAAGAATATGGTTAACTCCTTGTTTTGCTTATCATGACCCTATATAAATGAGTTATAGCAACTCTTCTTTAGATATACACAACAGAATATACACACAGATCATAGTTTCAAAGAGCTTCTAACTTGCTCGATCTTGCCTCTTCATATTGTCATATTACGATTTTCTGCTCCACCATTTACATTGCGTTGTAATTGTTCGCTGACAATAGACAACGCGGTCCAGTGCATCAATCCCGGGTCGATTTAGGAGGCTTGTAGCGAATCGAGCACGTAAACACCTTTTAAGGACAGGGAATATCTTCCCGTGCTAGACTCTTTAACGGGTGTTTTGTTTGTGTCGTACAGAGAAGACAACACGCTGATCGATTTAGTGATTGCTTCTAGTAGTTGCTTTTGCTACTAGTGTGGATATATGCCACAGAGGGATCTTTGTATTGCTAAAGGCTGTTGGAGTCATCATACTGTATGTATGTTGTTTTGTTCCCATTTAACAGGTTGTTAATACAAATAAGCCGTAAAAACGTTTATTTATATTTTACGATCTTCTAATGTTTTGTCGATAACAAAAGTAAAATCATTTTAGCGAAACAAATAGAGTACGTAAATAGTTTGAGTTAATAGTTTTCTAACACAATTAAGTTATCACATAAAACACTAAAACAAGTATAAGTGATTTTATGATTTAGATACATATGTACAACAACTAGTGTTTACATATTGGGTTAAACATATACTTAAACTAAGTATACTAAAATGGGTAAAAACTAAGTGTATGCTAAAATGGGTAAATACAAGTATATACTAAATGGGTAAAATACTAGCAAATGGTTTTGACCCATAACCCATGGTTTTATATATACCACTTAACCAAGTTCATTGTATCTAGAAAGAAAACCATGGATCAACCCATAACCCATGACCCATGACCCATAACCAAAAATACCCATGGGCAAAGAGGAGCGGACCACAGATCCCTAGCTTTTTGCTAGCCGGATCCCTTGTGGTAGGGATCCGTGGGATCCGGGGAGCAGAAGAGAATTTTCTCTATAAATAGAGAGCCATTTCTTTCTCTCTACACATGGTTTTTCACACATACTTCCCCAAAGTATTCTAACCCTCTAACCTCGGATCTAAGTGATCTATGTAGTTTGTCTTTTGTTTTTGTGATCTACTAGGTTCCTCTTAAAGGAGAGATCACCACCTCTTGAAGACGTGCAAGCTCAAGTCCATGAGTTGCCATGCTTCGTCATCATCAAGACTACTAAGGTTCTCTTGTTGATAGTTCTTTCTTTCTCCATAGATGTTGGGTTGAAGGCATTAGTGAAGAATGCCGAAAGTGTCAAGATGAAAGCATTAGTGAAAGGTGCTCATCATCCATGTCAAAGCATTATTGAAGGATGCTAAAGGTGTCAAGACGAAGGCATTAGTGAAGGGTGCCAAACGTTGTGTCAAAAGCATTAGTGAAGGATGCTAAAGGTGTCAAGACGAAGGCATTAGTGAAGGGTGCCAAGCGTTGTGTCAAAGGCATTAGTGAAGGATGCCAAAGGATCAAGTCAAGTAGCATTTGGGGAGAATGCTTAGGTCGTATAATCGATGAGGTGCATCGTTATACATATGTGTATTTGTTTATCTACAAGGATGGTGATATCCTTGATGGTGTTGTAACAAGGAGTAGATCTTCTTGAGATTAGGTGTTGTGTCGTGAAGGTGTAGTTCACCTAAGGTGTGAAAGAACTAAGGTGCTTAGCCTAGTACCTAATAAAGGGTAGGCGACGTTGTGATAGGATTAGTTCTCCTAAGGTGTGAAAGAACTCGGTGGTTAGCCTAGTACCGTATAAAGGGTAGGCTGACGTTGTGTTAGGTGTGGTTAGCCTTGGTGTGAAAGAACTCGGTATTTAGCTTTGTACCGAAAAGGTTAGCGACGTTGTGAAGGCTTCTCCGCCACAAGGAGTTGGTGTAGTGCTTACGAACTCTCGAGTAGGTGACTCGGGGAGTGGAGTAGGGCAAGGAAGGTTTCCTTGTAGCCGAACCACTATAAATAACTTGTGTTGTGGTGATGTGCTTCTTACTCTTTATATTTCATTTCACGTTTATATATCCATCTATCAACGTCCAACATAAACAATCAAATGGATTGACATAAGTCGATCTAAATATTTAAAAGGAAGTTTTAAATTGGTAAAACTATTCAACCCCCCCCCCCTTCTAGTTTTCCACACAGGTTTCATTTATTTAGTTGTTATGTTCTATATCAATCACAGTTGATAAAGTTTGTGTTGTCTCAATTATCTCATCGTCATTTTCTTACGCTAGTAGTAAACAAATATTCTTAAACAACAAATATTTTACAATTAGATTCCAACAGAAACTGTACAAGATGTATTTTCTTTCTCCTCTTTCTTCTTTCAGTATCCATAGTAAACCTATCCAAGATTAGAAAGCATAAATATATATGTAGTTAAAGAGAATGTAAGAAAACAATATAATAGAAAAACATCAACTAACATACGATTATTCAAATTATAAAAAAATTCAAACTTAAAATACAATAAATATCCAAATAACAAACAAGAAAATGAAATAAAGGAAAGACAATGTGATCCTATTGCTTCATGAAACTTTATTTTCCTAATTTTTGTTGATATTGTAGCCAAGCTACCCTACCAGCATCAGCAGGGAAATTCAGAAAGAACTCTCTTTTCACAGGATCCTCAAGTACAGTCATTCCAAAGCACCACAAATCATCATATTCTGCTATTAGTTTTTGCTTGACCATGCGGTTCATCATACTTATTACTGACTCAACATTCATTTTACTAACTTCATTAGTAGTATCTGCTTCTAACAATTGTAAAGCACGATTTTGGGTAGCATTTTGTTCACTGATTAGTTTTTTGAACAATGAAGTACCAGCTGACTCTCTCCCACTACGCTTCATTTGAGTAGGTTTGGCACTAGTTTTAGCACCCTTTTTAGCTAGTTTAGATCCCCCAATTTGGTTCGATGTCGAGACATTTTCACTTCCAACCTCGTCCATGAAACTTGAAAGAAAGGTGTCATCTTGACGTTCCAAGTTTTCCACATAGTCTTGAAAGTATTGAAAATTAGCATTTAAGCCATTCTCCGCCTCTAGATCCTCATCCTCCTCCTCAAGATTGACATGATACGAGTCACTTGGATTAACTGACGGTGCCACAAAACTACTTGGATTAATTGAGGGCGCCACAACTTCTACCCCTGTAGCAACCTTATCCCCAAATAATTGGTACCATGTCTCTTGTAGTTCTAAAGAAGGTTGTTTTTTACGAAGTCTTTTAAATTTGTCGTTTTTCTGCACAATAGATAGTTAACTATTAGATTTCATAATAATAAGAAATAGAATCTCTTTAAAAATAAGGAAATAATAATATAGTATGTTAAACAAATATACCTGCATTTTTTTCTCCCACCATTCATCCGAACAATTCAAGGTCCCCGTACCTGCATCCCAGCCTAAACCAGTTGCCCCATGTTTCAATGAAGTCCAAAGGTTGTACTCTTTCTTCTGATCATCGTACTTATTCTTTAGAACCCTAAAGCTATATACCTTTGTCTTAGCACTTTTCTCGAAATCCAATTGAATTTCGTTCCAATTAAATGGAGTGTTTCGACCATGATTCATGTAATACTTGTTTAGTATCCTACACAAGATTAGAACTTCTTGATCCGTCCACCTAAATGTTTCCCTTTTCTTCGGATCATCATGTTTTTGTGCACCAACATTTTTTTTCGTAACATCATTACTAGAGGCCATCTAAAATTGAGATTCAGAAACTTTAGTTTTGGGATTATCAGTATCTTTTATTTCTAATGATTCCAAAGGATAGTGTTTGTGATAATCTATTAATCAGTTGTTCAGGTGAACAGCAACTTCTGATTATTTCAAGATTTAAATGTAAAATGACTCCTAAGGAATCAGACCAAATAACATACTAACTGTTTACCTAAAGAACTACCCATAACATACTAACTGTTTACCTAAAGAACTACCCATAAAATATTACAAACTTGAGAAGCCCATATATATATGTGTGCACATACTGGAGTATGCCAGAAGGAGCAATAAGTATACCATGGAGCTCGCAAAAGTTGATTGGATATGTTCACAGACCAAATAACATACTAACTGTTTACCTAAAGAACTACCCATAACATACTAACTGTTTACCTAAAGAACTACCCATAAAATATTACAAACTTGAGAAGCCCATATATATATATATATATATATATATATATATATATATATATATATATATATATATATATATATATATATATATATATATATATATATATATATATATATGTGTGTGTGTGTGCACATACTTGGAGTATGCCGAAGGAGCAATAAGTATACCATGGAGCTCGCAAAAGTTGATTGGATATGTTCACAGACCAAATAACATACTAACTGTTTACCTAAAGAACTACGCATAAAATCTTGCAGATCTTATGAACTAACGAAGAGAGTGCAGAGGCAATAACTTTATAGTGCGTGCCCTCGAGTTTTTAGTAGTTACTCAAAACAGAAATGCAAGACTGTGACCAAGTTTGTTATTTACTTATTTTGTTATTTCCTAGGTTCTTACGCCAAAGCGATAGAGGTTTGATCTAGTCTCAAGCCTATGGTAATCTATGTACTAGGACCGGTTAATGAGTGTTTATCTTCCATTTCCAATTTGATATATTTCATATACACCCGAGAGATGAGAGTATCCAAACACCACTTGTGAGGTGCTAGTATGTAATTTCCGTGCTTGTTATGACTTTTGCGGGGCTTATACTTGTTGTGAATTGTTCTAAACTAATGCTTCATGACCCCTAACTTATAAATTAATTGGCCAAAAGCACATTTGCTTGAGGACAAGCAAATACCAAGTGTAGGGATATTTGATAAGGATTTAAAAGGTACACTTTTGAGGGGTCATTTAAGCCCTTAATCGACCACTTTTATATCCGTTAATGCTTAATTTCGTTCCTTTTCACTTTTTAGGTCTCTTGAAGGCAAATTTTGGAATGACACTTATTCGGACGAAAAGGCGTGAATATATGAAGAAAATGGCCTAGTCAAGATCAAGACACTCAAGCTGCTGGAATAGAAGGTGACGGCGTCACGGTTAGAAGGCGCCATTGCAAGCGTGCTCCAAATTTGTGGCGGCTCAAGCGAAATTGCTATTACGTACCCGATGGCCGGGTTTTAAAGAGTAGGGCGTCACAACTCGGGCGACCTAGATTCGATCCCGACACGCGTCGGAAGATGAAGCCGACGGCTTCACAGCCATAAGGTGACGCCGTCACAAGGTTGACGTGGTCAAGACGAAACCCTAATGGTGGCGATCCGACGGCGTCACATTTAAAGAGTGACGTCGTCGCAAGTTGTAACTCTATATATATAATTCGAATTTTCAGACTTTTAGGGAGGTAGTTTTGTGGAGTAAAACCTAATAACGATTTTTGGCTGTCTTGGGTAGTATCTTAGGGTTCTCATATCCTATTTTACAACAAGATAAATAATTTACTTCATTGATTCAATTATGTCTTCAATTGTATGTGTGTATGCTTGCATGTTTTCCATGTCCGGGTAATTTACTTGTGTGTTTACTTAGATCTATGAAACCTAGGTATTGAATATTGATTGGTTGTCTCTTATCTTAATTGTAATTGACCTAGAATTGCGATAGGTCATTCGTTGTGTTTTTAATGCTTGAGTAATCTTTGTGAACATTAGTTTATAATCACCTAGAGTTATTGTAGGCTAAACATCCAAAGATAACCTTAGAGTTAGTTTATGAATCCTAGAGATTTTGTAGGCAATAACCTTAAGATAGTCTCAAAGAGTTAGGGAAAAAAGCATACCCTACGACCTTAGAAGACACAACGCGTTAAGAAGAATAAGGACGTGACAATTCAACCATCAATAGGAGATAACTAGGGAGTAATAGTATCTAGGTAAACACATCTTTAATCATCATACGAGCACACATCAATTAGACATAGACTACCCCTTAGCTTAGTTAATTAGATAACTAGAATAGTAGAGTAATCGGTAGAAATACCAAACCCCCCAAATCCAATACCCTGAGATTCGTAATTTCAATTTTCTAAAAAATATAAAAAAGATAAAAAATAATCTTCCTCAACCCCAACCTTAGTGTAGTAACTTCTCACTAGCATTCCTATTCCCCTAGAGAACGATATCAATCCCGAGGCATACCCTAATACTACACTACAATGATTAGGTTCACTGTCTAGGTGGTTTAAAAACTTGCTCGAAGAAAAGGAAGTTTCCTTTGACTAACGCAGCGTTATGCAGCGTAAAGTGATGTAGGTCGGTGTAGTGTAGTATTCGGTAAAACCAAGGTCGTCCTAAGTGCTATGGTGTTGGATTAATACTAAGTCTAGGTGTCACAGATTCTAAAATGGTTTTGATATTAATTAACTAGTAAAACAAATAAAGGCAAATGTGTAATCAATAGAGGAGAGTGGTGCTAACCTAGTTATTTATCCTAGCTAGTAATGTCTACGTCTACTTACTTCCAATTGCTTCAGGTGGGGTCAAAGTCGAGAGGACAGCATTTGGTCAATTCGCCCTAACCTATCAGCAAAGATGCCACCACTAGAGAAGTCAGGTGTCCCCTCATAAGTCCAGTTGTTCCTGGTCCCCTAAGCCGAGTCATTAAGTTCCGCTATATGCTAGACTTATAATAGTGAGTGACCGGGTGTTAGCAACTTAAACACTCACCCCCTAATTCTTAAGTTCATCCAAACGGTAGGTGATCAGTTGGTCAAATCGCACAAGTAGAAAGGGTTTTCGGTTGGTCATATCTTACCCTTCCGTCTCGGTCTACTCACTTAGGTTGGTCATATATCCTAACAACTAGCCTCTACCGCCATTCAAAACTACCGAAACAAGGGTAGCTACCAATAAACTATGCATGCATACACTTAGAAATAATTATACGGAAGTAATGTAAACGCAAACAAAACAATTAAGGAATCATAACCAGGCCTGCACCAAGAGGTGATTAGCCGCTCATATTAACCATACAAATCAATTCAATAATTAATGATACGAAATACATGAATCGAAAGTAAAGGAAAGATAAAATGCTAATGCTTATCGTAGGGGAGTGATTTCTCCCTTGGAGATAGCTCTGTATGCTCCTTTAGACCTGCCTTTGGCTTCTTCCCACGTTCTTTGGTTGTGGTGTGTGAAATGGGATGCTTTGAAATCTTGGAAATCGTGGGGTATTTATAGGCCGGATCTTGGTTCTGGCGTAACTAATAGAATAGTTCTGTTGTAATCATCAAATTCTTCGTAAATTGCACTAGATCTTTGGTTACTAAGTAACCTTAGAATTGGTTACGTGTATCTTCAATAATTCTTGGTTACGTCGTAGTTTATGCAAGAGTTACGGCGTAGTTATCAGTGGCGCTGAACCTCATTTGACCTAATATAGTTACGTCGTAATCTTTAGAGAGAGTTACGTGGTAATCTTCTGATAAGTTGGCATTCTGAGTCACGCTTTAGTTACGGCGTAATGTGAGAGATGAGTTACGCCGTAACTTCTTCAAAGTGAGCATACTATGATAAATCTTTAATAATTCTCAAATTCCGCGTCTCTTTAGCTCCAATGCTCGTAATTTACCTAAAAGTGGAATATAATGGAAAACAAGCGTAAATCCATATAAATGATATAAATTATAAGCATTATCGGGGGAAATTGACACTTAATATTCAGGATAATTTGATGTTATCAATAACCCTTCTTTTTATGATTAATGAATGCGGTCTTTATTATGGAGTATATTCTTACAGAAAAGTCTACTTTTGGAGAATGATGCTAAATATAAAATTTAATTGTAAACAATGATATTAGAATGTGATTTGAAGGATGGAGAGGCATTATAATTTGTAAACTTGCTTCGCTTAATAATTTTGTGATTATAAAATGATACTTCACCGTCATGTGAAATTGTGAATACACGTGTTTTGTTGTGCAACTAGCCGGTTTATGTCTTGATTTTAGTTGTTCATCATAATTCTTGCTTGAATTCTCTTGATGCATGACCATAAGAAACCGGTACGTGCATGTAGCCTTTCTATGTTTATCTACTTTTATATATTGTGGATCCTATGATTACCTGAACAACGACCTTTGGTTCTTCTCACAAAAAAATAAAAACTTTTGAAATGTAGTATATGATTTTGGATTTCCAACCATGTAATTGTAGCATGATGTGTGTAATATAGGATGTATATAAATACACTAATAAAAGGTAAGAGTTTGATAAAATACATTTTTTAGCTTTTGCTATATCCTGTGAACAAGATTAAAAAATGTAATCGATAATAATACATAATTAAAACCTTAGAAAAAATCCCGTGCGTGCACGGGTATTATAACTAGTAAAAATTATACCAATGAAAACAAACGTAAAACACAGTCCATTTATATAATTTGCATCAATTATTATATAATAGAAACATAAATATTTAGAGTCAAAGTTATATTCAAAAAAGTTAAAATAAACTTATATTTTGAGACGAAAGAAGTACTATATATAAACATGTTCTATAAACATGTTGATAATAAACTATTGGTAATACTCAATTATATCTATATACTAAAAGGCGGGATATGAAAACAAAGGACGATCACTGTAGCAACACTGTAGCCACATTGTTTTGAACAGTTGCAAAAAAAATGGCCCATGAGGTTATGGATCTATTGCGAAGTTAGTCCTTAACAACAGTCGTTACTTAACTTTGCAACCGGCCAATAACCTCAAGGACTGTTTATGTACAAATGTTCAAAGAACAACTAATGAAAAATGTCCCTAAAGTTATCAAATTATGAGAATAGTCCCTTAGGTTATCTATAAGTTTCAATGTTAGTCCCTGAAGACTAACTTTGCAACATGCCAATAATCTTAGGGGCTTTCTCCGTGAGAAAACTCATACTATTTTCAGGAATAATTTAAGAAAATAGTACGACAATCACTGTAGCAACATTGTAGCCACAATGCTTTGAACAGTTGCCAAAAAAGGGCCCCTGAGGTTATGGATCTGTTGCGAAGTTAGTCTTTAACGACTGTTACTTAACAATCGTTACTTAACTTTGCAACCGTCCAATAAACTCAGGGACTGTTTCTGTACAAATGTTCAGCAACAATTAACAAAAAATATCCCTGGAGTTATCAAGTTACGAGAATTGTCCTTTAGGTTATCTGTAAGTTTCAATGTTAGTCCCTAAGGACTAACTTTGCAACATGCTGATAATCTTAGGGGCTTTTTCCGTAAGAAAACTCATACTATTTCCAAAAATTATTTTAAGAAAATAGTACTTGGGGTTATCCAATTTTTTCATATTTACTCCTTCATGACTAACTTACTATACGAAAATAGTCTTCGCGTAATCGTTTCGTTTCATATTTCGATTTAGCACGCCATTCTCGCAGCAACGCGCAGGTTCGCCCGCTCGTGTATCACTAAAATTTAACTTCATATGAATATCAAAGAAAATACAATAAGAAAATACAAGGGATAATGATTTCTAAATTAACTAATCACTGTATTCTTTTGCGTATTATCAAACCCTTAAATGTCATGTTATATATTGAAACGCAATGGATTATTTAACTTCATCTACCTTTCCAAAAAAAAAAAAAAAAAAAAAAAGCCTCTAAGCATCTCATACAACAAAGTACAAGTCTCCACCCTTAAATGAAACATTTATATATTGAAACGCAATGGATTATTTAATGTCATGTTATAATCTCACTCTAATGATACACACAATAGAAATTATTAAAAGTTTACGATACACACAATAGAAATCGGTGAAAAGTCGAAAAACATCGTTACTCAAAAAAAATTAAATAGAATAAATAACAAATAAATTATGAAAAGGTGAAAATACATTACAAATATCACATCCAAACTAAAAATAAAACCAATTGTTTTGAGCGTGTTCGGGATTGCTTATTTAAGTGCTTATCCGCTTGTTGTTAGCCAGATAATCATTTTAAGATAAGCAATCCCAAACGCTCCCGTATATAGGCTTTATGAAAACAGTAAAGTTTATTTAAGATGTAACCCCTTTTTGTATGAAAGCCATCAGCAATTAATTTGATAACTCACAGATCAAGTTGATTCTGTTGTTACCGCCTGAAGCAGCCTTAGCATACTCGAAGTCTTCTTTGCCGGAAAATAGTATAAAATCATTGTCTTCATCCAAGTATTTCAGACATATCATTTTACTACTTAACTTAAACCTTTTTGCCACTTTGATCTTCAGCTTCCGCAGTCCCAGTGAAATAGGAAATTTGAACTTTTTGATATCTTCTCTATAAGTTGCCTTCACTTTCACCTTTCTGTCCAAGCCTCTTTTACGCTTTTTTCTTTGTTCTAAAGGACTGCTCGCTTCTTCAGCTGAGGTAAAGGTAACACATCTTTTCTCTGAATTCACGTTGGTGGAAGAGCATTCGTCTAGGACAGCCAGATTTGAACTGGTGACACGGCGATTTTCATTCAAAGAGTCGGTTGCAACATCATCAAAGGTATACGAGGATACCGAGATAATATCAGGATCTGTGTTAGAAGAGAGATCCATCAGAGGTCCAACAACTTGTGTAGGTGATTTATCACCTAGTTCAAATCCAGAAGCTATCGTGATGTAATGCTTCAATGTGTCCACCAGGTTTTGTATTTGTACATGTCTACCATCTTCCATGTTTAAAGGAAGAAAAAACTCCAACACATAGTCAGCATTGCTTTCGACACTATGCAAATGGATTGCAAAGGAGCTGGTTAACCCATGCATGCGTGCAAAGTGGACCAAAGGGTACTCTTCTTCACTGAGTTTGGTTATGTCTTTACAAAAACATGAACCGTGGGAGAGCAACGCTTTGCCAACAAAGCTACATGACTTGTCCAAGTGCAGTTCTTTACATGCTTTCCGAAACGGCCACAAGCTTAAGTCTTGAACATGAAACGGTAGAGAAGCTGTTGATAGGCAGGTTTTCCCGAGGCATCTACGATCGAAACTATTACAGCTCGTCTTCAGAATTTGTTCATGGGAAGCAAAACTACTGAATGGAGACATAGCCCATGTCTGAGCAAGAGGCAACTGGTGAATCTCACACACACCTCTCAGAATACTTAAAATCTTTTCCAGCTCATTGTTCATGTGTTCATTGTGAGCCTGTGTGTCAAAGGCATTTACAAGGATAAGCATTCAAAAGTAGATGAGGATTTAATGAAAATTTTGGACAAATTATCAAACGTCAGTCAACCTAACTCACATATAAAGTAGGACGACCAAAGGCTTGTGTGGTTGTTAGCTCTGTTGTCTGCAAGATAACAATACGTAAATGTTGAAAATCAAAATGAGAATGCAACCAAAAACACGATTCTTATTAGTATGTGGATACACCGTATGCTTTACCCCTTCCCATTGCCACGTCATGCCACATTAAATTTCTATATACCTATATTTCGTAAGAACTTGCATTTCTGATGCTTAACTGGACCGCTAACAATCTATCGTTATATTATATTTCATACAGTAATTCATATGAAATAGTATGAGGGGGTATCTGTTTGTTTTTTCTCCTTTTTTTATCAAAGTAACCTAGCGTTTCTCTTTATCCATAAACTTTATGCTTCAAAGGAGTTCTTGTATATAACGTATAGAAAAAATAAACATCAATTGCAGATGCTTTAATAGAATTAGAAGTGAAGAACGTAAATTGTCCTAGGTGATTTGCTTCAAAATAATGAATTGGTCCTTTGTTGATATTAATTAAGGATACAGACCCTTTGTGGCCCTTTATACCTTTCACTCTTTCAAGGACCTAAAGCCAAATAAGTTTACAATAAGGAAGCAGAAGTGGAATTTACTAAAAATCCAAGGAATCAAATGTGCATGCAAACATTGTTTTTACAAACCGATTTGGTCTAAGTAAAAGCAACTACAAGACGTCCCCCACACAAACATGGACGAGCCAGTGATGAGATGAATACTAATAGAGAAAAGATGCAAACCTTCAAGGCACTGTAAACTTGTCGAACCTCAAAAGCATAACTAATATAGTTGGAAGACGTTAAGATTTCAAGCACACCGAGACATGATCCTGTACTCGAATCGAACACCGGTAGAGCCAAATATCCACGGAGATTGCATTGTAATGCAAACTCTTGTTGTGGAAAATGTTTTGGCGAATAATTTGTTAGATCTGTAGTCCACTCTGGCAAGCCTCGTCTATATACTCGAACAGGAGGACTAAGGTCTTCCTCTTTATGATCTACAACATAAAGTTTGCGTTCGGAGTCCCTTCTATATAAATAGAGTCCTTCATCAATTACACCAAGACCAAATGGTTGACCTTTAGTTGTAAGTAGTTTGTGCTTCCCAATGACATGAGGTGACCAAAACTGAACAAGAACATGTTGCTCGCGGAAAGTTAATAACTTAAGTGCAGCTCTTATCTTGTCATGGATTATCTGTTTATACTGGTCAATATTTCCAGCACTCAGCTCAAAACCTGTAGTTGAGAAAAATAGAGAACCACATCAGATACATATGCACAAAATTTTAATAGAACTGTGAGTGAAGTTTATATTAGGAAAAAAGACATATTACCATCTTGAGAGGTATCAGATTCATAAAGTTCATAACCTTTTCTAGAAACCCAAAGTGGCGTTAAGTATCTCTCCTCTCCGGACAATGCAAGTGTCGGCTTTTCCAAAGATGTCTTGTTCCATAGCATATTGGAACCAAAACCCGAAGATTTGCCTCCATCTTCGGCTTTTATAAATTTTGTATCAGAACAAGATGCATCTGCAGATCCAACTGACTCCAACAATTCCATAGGAAATTGGAAGATTTCAGCCTTTTCAAATATAGACATACTGCGTAGAGCCTGTTTGACAAAACCGTATAAATAAAGATTGAATGGACAAGAGGCCTAATACTCAGGTTCTGTTTTCAATAAATAATTTGAATAATAGAAAACAGTTTTTACCCTGAGAGTTAATTTGAGCAAAAACAATTTAATAAAAAATGGACGGAAAAATACTGAGATGTCATACCTAAAACAAACACAACAACACAAACGTAAAGAAATAAAATCATACAAACTAATAATACCAAACATAAGATAGGCATCATCACAGTTAATGTTGGCAAATAAGAAAAGAAACATACATCAATTTGACATCATCACACAACAAGCCCCTACGTTTCTAATGTTTCTGTACGTTAGGGAATAATCCACGAAAATTCATTAAATTAAATCTACACCGGACACTATTGACGCATGCCTTTGCACAGGGGACTAGGTTAACCATAAAAGCATGGAAGTAAGTTGAATTTAAGATGACGCCATAGAAAGTATGTATACAATAAACAATGAGTTAAAAGTAAACGACAACTAAAAGTCTTGTTCCGAAAAAGAAGACAGCATATTGTTTAGGAAATAATTCCAAAAACAAAGCCAATTAACCTTTCATCATAGCTTCAAAATCATTAAGCTTACAAACTAAATTCGTTAGCACAGCAGATAAACAAAACCTATCAATGCCGAAAATTGAGCAAAATTAGCATGAAGTTCATTTCTAATTCTAATCTCCATGTATGGCTTGGACTATTGCTATCACAACAACAACAACAACAACAACAAAAAACCCAATCCCGCCTAGGCAGGGTATGGGGGAGGTAAAATGTAGACAGATCCTACCCCTACACCAGGGTAAACCCGTGGGTAGAGAGACTGCTTCCAACGAGACCTCCGGCAAGTGCATGTGTGCGGGTGTGGTATGATAGAAAAGAGCAGACGACAAAACAAAAAGCAAAACGCAAAGCAAACAGAGCATGAAGGTAAAAGAAACCACACACAAGCACACGCAAAGAAGCCAAACAAAGCAAGCAGAAACTAAAAGATCCTAAAATGGAAAATACAGTGTAATAGATTAAAAGATCCTAAATGGACTATTGCTATCAGTTAACTAAAATGGAAAATCCAGAGTAATAGATTAAAAGATCCTAAATGGATTAGACTGAAAATTTTATTTTTAGTCATAGGGTGCGTTTAGTCGTAGAAAAATTTCTTTAATTTTCTGTTTCGATTTTTCTTTAGAAAAAGGGAAGGGTTTTTATCTCTAGAAAAATGCTATAAATTTAGAAAACCCGTTTAGATTAGGGCTGAGCATGGAAGGTTCAAAACCGAACTGGACCGACAAAACCGACCGAACCGACAAAAACCGAACCGACCCGACAACCCTTCGGTTCGGTTTGGTTTACAATTACCGGTTTTGGTTCGGTTCGGTCCGACCCAAAACCGACAAAACATGCACAAACACATGTAAGCCGGACCGAACCGGCCGGACCCGACACTAACCGAACCGAACCGACCATATTCGGTTCGGTTTGATTAAGATTTTATGGTTTTCGGTTTTGTCGGTTCGGTCGGTTTGGTTGTTTGGATGAAGCGCTCGACCACGGTTTAGATGGTATCTTTTTAAAAAAAATAAGGGGTGTAGAAAAATGGAAGGAAAAATATAGAAAAGAGTAAAGAGCTCTTTTCAAAATTCTAGTCAAATTTTGAAAAGTGAGATTTTCATTCTTTTAGAAAAATCTCTAAAAAAAATGTGTGCCTAAACTGGTTTTCAGTTTTTTGTGAAAATTTCCTTAAAAAATGGGCTATTTTTTACCGACTAAATACACCCATACCTCCCCTAAAACCCATTATAAATGGAAATGTTTTAAAACCCGGGTTTTTTATTGACCCGGTCAAGTCTCCAGTTCACAGGTCACCGTCGGCCAGGTTAAGCCAGCCAGGAAGTCGGCCTGGTTTTCTTCCCAGTAGTGCCCAATACCAAGTGCCAATTTTACTACAAGGTTTTAACTTATATGCATGATTTTTTTTAAGTTAGAGATTGATACTTGGTTACTTGGCATATTATTAATTGGTTCATGTATATTTATATTGCGTATTGTTAACTTTTTTATCAGCACCGTATATCCGTTATAAATACTATATTTTAACAAGTACAATCTCGTTCTACACTATATTTAGTAAGTCAAGAAAAAGACAATAAAAAGAGCTTATACAGTCAATTGCAAGAAATAGACTAAACAACCTTTTTATAAAGTTCATAACCATAAAACAAATAGTAACACTTAATCACTTGATTACAGAATCACCTTTATGTTACAAGAATTTAGTTTCTTATAATATTTATAACTATACAAACGAAGCATAAACTTCTATATATGTGTTAATTTAGTAATAGTTGATTTCATAGAACGAAATGTTCCTAACGTTCTATATGTAACTTTTGCACTGTAAGATAATGAAGGAAACAATTTTTAATTTTTTTTTAAATTCAAGAAAAGAGAGATATACAAAACCAGCCGTTTCGGTCACCGGTCAACCCGGATCATGTAAAACCCGGCGGTTCAATCCGGTTTTTAAACAAGCAAAAAGCCGGTCACTTTCAGCCCAGCCACGGTCCGGTTCCCGGGACATGTAAAACCCGGCGGTACAATCCGGTTTTTAAAAAAGCAACAAACCGGTCACTTTGGCCCGGACACGGTCAGGTTACCGGTTCAACCAGTTGAACCGGCCGTGTCAAACCGGGTCATGTAAAACTGAGCGGTTCAATCCGGTTTTTAAACAAGCAAAAACCGGTCACTTTCGGCGCCAACATGGCCCGGGTCAACCGGGTTTTAAAACATTGAATGGTATAGACAAAGTTTCTTATTTCATTTCGAGTTTTATTGCAGTTTTTTAGAAAACAAGCAAACCCAAACAATATTTCATGAAGTAGATCAATAAAATAATAAAATTAAATAACTTTTAAAGTAGCAGATACTAACCTTTTGAATCATTTCATAAGAATCAATCTGCGTTGAAGTAGAAGAAGCAACTGCTGAAAAATCTGCCACATTTCCCTTGATCAATCAATACATTGATTATTTCCAAATTCTTCCTTAGTAGTCTGATGTTCTTGTTTTGTTTTTGTGTATGTGAAATGAACGCCACTTGCCTTTTTATAAAAGGTAAATTACACATATGGTCCTTGTGGTTTGCATTGTCATCTTTGGTCCTTTGACTTTTTCTCTTACTCAAATAGTCCCCAACTCCGAAACCCTTAACACTCACAGTCCTTTGACCAAACCGACGTTAAGTTTGACCATTAAAGTTTATCTTGACACACGGCCCATCTTATATAAACAACAACCAACTACAATAATAATCCTCCTCAAGATTAAACGAGAAAGAACAACAATGTAACATATATTTGAAACAGAATAAGTTCAAAATATCAGGTTGTTCAACTTCGTTTTTCTAAAAGTTTGAAACTAAACCCATCATTGATCTATCTTTTTAACAACAAAAACAAAAAATAAACAAGAACAAGATCTCGGGTTTTTGAAATTTTATTCAAAAGATATTTATAAAATCTACAAAGACAAAAACCTTCTTTAAGTTAATTACAAGAACAAGTCAAAATCATTTTAAAACCCATAACCACCTACTTGGTTCGAAATCCACAATAAACTCATAACGAGTTTATTCAAAAAGTTTTTACTTCGATGTATATGTCTTAAGATTCGATTGTGAGGATTTGGTGTTCGAATCAAGAGAATAAAAGGGTTATTTGGTTTCAGGGCCGACATTCATTGTCTTTACCTCAGGGGTTCCTTTACAATATTGACCTCAACCTTATTTGTTGGTTGAAGACTCTCTTTAGTTCTACATAAATTCTCATTGACTAGTCCGGTATACACTATCTACGAGACTTCTGACCATGGCCCTTTTGAGGCCTATGGTTTCGACCATGGTTTTGTTTCTGAGGACTCAAATTAATTCCTTTACTGTGTTCGTCATTAGATCCCATGGATGCTGACTGTGAGCCCAAAATTATTGAAAACAAGATTTACAAAAAAATTTAAAAAAAATAAAAAAATAATAAAATAATAAAATCGGAAGTCAGTGGCGTCATTGACTATTTGACCATTTGTTTCTAGTTCAAAGGAAGAAGAAGAGAGAAGTACAAATTACAAGGCGAATGTGTGTGTGAGGGTGGGTCGGGTTTGGTAATGGATGTGAATACTTATTTCTTGTTTTATATTTATATTGGGATTGAGATTTTGTATATGTTAATAAGAACAATAGATAATAATACCTTCATGTGCAATGTGCAAGTCATATGGGAGGATTTGAGGGTCAAACTTAACGTCCATTGGGTAAAGGGACTGTTAATGTAAAAAGTTTCAAAGATGAAGACTATGTGAATAAAACAAATCAAATGATTAAAGGTGAACTCAACACAAACTATATGAACCATCTGTGTAATTTACTCATTTTATAATAATAAAGGGACTCATACAGTCATACACACGTACTTCTTACTAGTTCATTGAACCGGTCATATAGGAAAAAGAGTTAATGTCAAACTTACTTTTTGTATATATCTATTTTGTCAATTAAATTCTTTTTTATTCACATTGATTTTATGCCTAAGTCATAATGGTGACATATTTCTGGTGACACATTAGGGAAATCTTTTCGAAAGACTTTAGATTCACTCAATTTCATTAAAAAATCCACACAATGACGCATGTATGTATAATCACTTTCGCGACAATTTCTTCATTTTGATTAGCCCAATCACACATAGCTACATTATTTTGTGTGGATTTTTGTGTGTAAAATTTGAGTGGATGTATCATTTCTCAATCTTCGGTTATCGTACTTTCTTATACTTACCCCGTTTATTTAACAAATTGGTTATAAACATTAAATTGGGGGAGTATATACAGGCCTTTGTTGGAAAAATAGTTTTGCAAAATGAATTTTTGCAAACTTTGAACACTATTTAATATATGTATATGTTATATATATTTATATTTCTTGATAGCTTTATGCGTTTCTATTTAGAGCTTCAAACGAGCAAAGTATTTCCAAAATGGAATTAATATGAATGAGAGCATGTTCGGACACGTGAAACATAAATTGAAATAAACACATCCCACATCGCCGGGAAGTGGGAGTGTGTTTATATAATCTTGATATGAACCTTCAAATGATTTGTTGGTTTTACTCCACCTAACGCGCGCTTCAGTAAGTGATTTCAGATTTCGCCAAAATGGGTTCAAGCTTCACTACGCAAGTTCACTGACTATGAATGAATAACGCAATTAAACCTCGCATAAAGCAAGATCTTTTGTTTCAGATTTGTGTCCATTTATTTTGAACTGATTTAAACTTTGTAAACAAGTTAGACGTATCGGCCAATAAATGGAAGATATCAAGTCGGTTTAATGTTTAACAGATTTGCGATCCGTATATTCAGAAAATATCTTTTCTTGGTGACCAAGATAGGTTTAGCCTATATATTAAACACATCTCATTCGGTTTTTATACATTCAGAAAACGCAACTCCATTACCGAACGTTCAGCTCTTCGATCGTAAACGCCAAAGCCTGATCTTCGTGCAAGTGGTCTACTTCCTACCAGATAATACTTTTGACGCTAGAATTCGGAAACATACCGCGACCTGTTTTGGGAATCGTGTTCAACACGAGCCCGTAAGTTCTCTTTATTGCTTTTATTTAAATTACGTTGAATAGTGTCTGCCTTCTCCTCCATTCGTCATATTTAATTATCGCCGCTTATTTATTGTAATTATAATCGATTTTCATAAATAAAGTGTACACCGCTTTCCACAGCCTTAAACAGATTCGTTTAACCAATTTAAAAAACACTTTGTTAAAATCGATTAATTATTAACAGATTTTATAAATCTTTCGCCGAAACCTTGTTGAGTTTCTTTGGAAATGGGCTTATTAATGCTTTAAACATACTGATTTGGTTACGATCTATTACGCTTTTTAAGCGCTTTATTATCGCTTTAACTAAACCAAGATAGAGTTTCTATTAAATCGATTTACTCGATCCATCAAAACCAAGATAGAGTTTTGTTGAATCGGATTTGGTACAAGTAGATACCATTTAAAAGGGCTTTGTTTAATTTTTTGTGTTTGATCTTTCGGATGACAAACACCACTACCCTCTGATCTTTCAGTAAATCCGCAAGCAGCTTACTACCGATTGCTAATCATCTTGAGAAACCGTGAGAAATTCAATGGGCGTAATTTCAAGAGGTGGAAACAAGATGTTTTTCTATCTCACTACTTTGAACCTTTGCTGTTCTTAAAAGAGAACCCACCTAACGTGGAACCTCTACGACGGTCAATCCTTTAATCAACAGTCGCTCAAGCCTTGGAAGCATGGAAACATTCATACTTTTTGTGTCACAACTATGTTCTGAATGGTTTGGTTGATTCTTTGTACAACGTATCGCAAGACCAAGACCGCCAAAGAATTGGGAGTCATTGGAACGCAAGTACAAACCGAGGATGCCGGTACAAAGAAGTTCGTGGTAGCTCGCTGGATTACAAGATGGATGATTCAAAGAATGTGAGTCAGTTCAAGATCTACTGTGTTTTGCTACACATTATTCATGTCGAGGGAATGACTTTGAGTGAAACTTTCAAGTTGTCAGCTATTATTGAAAAGTTACCTCCAAGCCGTAGAATTCAAGAACTACCGAAGCATAAGCGGGAGATGAGTGTTGAAGACTTGGTTATTCGCCTTCGTCAGATTGAACAGACAACAAGTCGGCTCGTAAAACACGATATCGGGACTTCGCAGGCAAATATGGTTGAGCATACCGTCATCTTCAAAGTCCAATGTCAAATCTAAAGGCAAAAGAAAAGGAAAGAATGACAAGAAGGGCAGGGAAGTCCGATTACCTTGCCTTAAAGTTTAATTGTGAAACGTAGTTCCAAGGGGTGTGTTTCAATTGCGACTACCAGTCACCATGTCGCTAATCTGAAGATGCCGGTGACTCCACGCAAAGCTAATATGGTGAATGAAGATGTGGACATGATTGCTATGGTGCCTGACGTCATTGCCATGATCTCTGGTTAACTCGGTAGGTTCCACAACAGGAATGGTGGGTGGATACCGCTACCCACAGCGTGTGTGCCGATAAGAGTATGTTTCACTCTTTCTGCGAGCGGTTGATAGTGAGAAGTCCGCATATGGGCAACTCGCAATCACGGAAATCAAGGGAAGGAGATGTAATCTTGAAGATGACATCCGAAAATGAGCTCAAGTTGACTAATGTCTTGTATGTTCCGTAGATTCGCAAGAATCTTGTGTCCGGGTCATCGTGAACAAGTTTAGTTTTCGCCTTGTTTTTAGTCCGATAAGTTTGTTCTTTCTAAGAATCAAGTGTATGTTGGTAGGGATATCCCGAATGGTATGTTTAAACTCAATGTAATGGTTAAGTTAAAGATATCAATAATATGAATTTTCGCCACTTGATTGAGTCTTCTAATATGTGGCATGGCCGCCTTGGACATGTAAATTTTAATTGACGCGCCGCTTGATTAAATTTAATTGCATACCTAATTTCCATATTGACTCAAAATGTAAATGTGAAACTTGTGTGAAGCCAAACTTTAAGAGCATCTTTCAAATCGGTTGAACGAAAACCGAACCACTTGATATGATACACACCGACATATGTGATTTGAAATCACTACCCACAAAAGGTGGCAATAAGTACTTTATCACGTTTATTGATAATTGTACAAAGTATTGCTATTGTTACTTCATAAAAGTAAAGATGAAGCTATAGACAAGTTTGTTCTATACATAAACGAAGTTGAGAATCAACTTAGTAAGAAAATCAAGGTGGTCCGGCGGAAGAGGTGAATATGTGTCTCCATTCACGACCTATGTGCTAAACATGGAATTAGACACGAGTTCATTGCTCCCTATTCACCTCAAAGTAACAGTATTGCCGAAAGGAAGAACCGCATCTTTGAAAGAAATGGTTAATGCCATGTTGATAAGTTCTCGGTCTAAGCCAGACATGGGGAAGCCATTCCGACGGCTACTTATCTTTAAATAAGATACCGTATGAAAAAGAAGAGACCCTTTATGAATTATGGATGGAAGAAAACCATCATATTAGTACTTACGA
Source organism: Chrysanthemum makinoi (assembly GCA_910596185.1). NCBI lineage: Eukaryota > Viridiplantae > Streptophyta > Magnoliopsida > Asterales > Asteraceae > Chrysanthemum > Chrysanthemum makinoi. The sequence continues at coordinate 137,103,924 of OU343224.1, forward strand.
AGTGGGGGTGTCTAGCAAAGGTAGCTATACCTACCCCAAGGCCAAAAAGATTGACCTAAACTGCGGATTGTATATTCATCGGATATGCTAAGAATAGCGCTTATCGGTTCATTGTACATGATTCAAAAATCCGATATACAAAAGGGTACATTAATGGAATCAAGGAATGCTTCATTTTTTGAAACTATATTTCCTTGTTTAAGCGAAACCGAAGTTCATCTAGAAGAATGACTAAGTTGTCCAAGATAAGAGACAACGAGATGATAATGATCTCCAAGATGAGAGACAAGATCAAACCGAGGAAGAAGAGGTTGAACCTAGAAGAAGCAAAAGGGCAAGAACCGAGAAATCGCTTGGACCCGATTTTGTTTCTTTTATGGTTGAAAACGAACCTACTTCATACCGAGAAGCTTACTTCCTCGAAGCCCCTCAATGGAAAGAAGCCATTAAAAGTGAAATAGATTCTATTTTACAAAACCATACTTGGGAGCTCGTGGATTTACCTCCTGATTGTAAACCACTAGGCTATAAATGGATCTTCAAGAAGAAGATGAAAGCCGATGGCACCATTGACAAGTATAATGTAAGATTAGTAATCAAAGAAGACAACAGAAGGTCTTGACTGATACCTCGTTACGAATAAATGCGATTAGGATGATACTTGCTATTGCCGCTTTAAGAAATTTGAAAGTTCACCAAATGGATGCGAAAACGCATTTCTAAACGGAGATTTAGAAGAAGAAATCTACATGAATCAACCCAGGTTTCATGGCTCCCCGGACAAGAGAACAAAGGTTGTAGGCTTGTTAAGTCATTATATGGCTTAAAGCAAGCTCCCAAACAATGGCATCAAAAATTTGACCACGCCAAGCTAGAGAGTGGATTCAAAATTAATGAATGCGACAAGTGTGTTTATGTCAAAGACAACAAATATGATATGTAATCTTGTGTTTATATGTTGATGATATGCTTATCGCAAGCGTGAATACAAGATGATCGATCTACTAAAGACATGTTGAAATCAAAGTTTGACATGAAGGATATGGTTTAATGATGTGATCCTTGGAATAAAGATCATACCTAACTCCTAATGGACTTGTGTTAAGTCAAGCACTATGTGGACAAAATTCTTAATACTCATATGCGGGGATTCCGCCTAGCTAGAACTCCAATTGACACGTAAGCATCTATCAAAAATAGAGGCTTAGGTGTTGCCCAATTAGAGTATTCAAGAATTATTGGCATATTAATGTACTTAATGACAGTGTACTCAAACCCGACTTAGCATATGTCAAGCGTGCTAGTAGGTATACTAGTAACCAAGCTATGCACATTGCGCCTATGACTAGGGTACTTCACTATTTGAGATACGCGGATATGGATCGTGATTATGATCGATATCCACCGCTATCGGCTGATACGCAAATTGATATCCGACATAAAGGATTCTAGATCGACTAGTGGATATGTGTTTACACTAGAGGGCATATTGGAAGTCTTCCAAGCAAACTGCTATAGCTAAGTCCACGATGGAATCGAATTTACGAAAGTTAGATAAATGCGACAAGAAAGCGAATGGCTACGCCAATCAGCAGAGGACATACCAAGGTGCCTCTAAACCGTAACGCCATTATGTGATAGTGATCGCAACTGGCAGAGCTCATAGCATAATGTATAATGGAAAGTCCGTACATATCCGTCGTCGACATAATCGATACGACAACTACTTCTCAACAGCGTTATCTCAATTGACGTGAAGTCAAAGGATAACATAGCGGATCCTTTTGCCAAAGGCTTAAGCAGAGTTAGTAAGTAAGTTCAGAGGAATGGACTAAAGAATGAGTTTCTATGAAGGAAAACCTAACCCAGCTTGACTGAGATCCCAAGATCCGGTTCAATAGGACAACCTAATCATAGAAATGGGGAAGTCGCCACGGGGAGTTACTAAATATTGTAACTTTCCTAGTCCATTCCTATAACAAATGTGACTTGTTGAGAGGTTAAACATATGGCTTTAATGATTCAAGATGAAATCATAAAGCATAATGATTCAAGATGAAATCACAAAACATATGTTTTTAATGATGCAAGATGAAATCACCTAGGAGAGAGGTGGGTCGCCTGGCGGAAATGTGGGGCGCACCTAAGAGCTCTTCCGAACCAGGCTAGTGTTCATGACCATAACGAACACGACTATGAGGACTACATGTCGTGAGAGTCTTTGTGAAGTGTAATGTCGCTCACGTAAATGGATGATGAGTCCAAGGACATCGCTCTACTTCGATCTAGGAGACTAAGTGCATCTCACAAGGGAAGGTTCAAAGGGTTACACCTACCTACCTATCCTATGCAAGACTTAACCGCAGAAATTTCACCGGCTTTCGGTGTTTTCACCCATTTCCATTCATGTGGGGATTGTTGAAAAATAGTTTTGCAAAATGAATTTTTGCAAATTTTGGACACTATTTAATATATGTATATGTTATATATATTTATATTTCTTGATAGCTTCATGCTCTCCTCGATTTAGAGCCGAACGAGCTAAAGTATGTCCAAAATGGAGTTAATATGAATGAGATATCGTGTCTCAAAGTTGGGATAACGCTGAAACACAATTTAAAACACATCCCACATCACCTAGAAAAGGAAGGGGAGTGTGTTTATATAGAAATCTTGATATGAACCTTCAAAATGATTTGTTGATTTTACTCCAACACCTATGCCGCAGGTAGATTTCGTGATTTCGAGCCAAAATGGGTTCAAGCTTCGAACTCATGCAGCCCACGACGCATGCATTAATGTACCAAACCTCAGATAACCGTGATCTTTTGTCAGAGATTTGTGTCCATTTATTTTGAACCGATTTAAACTTTGTAAACAAGTTAGACAGAATCGCTTAATAAATGGAAGATATCAAATCGTGGTTTAATGTTTAACAGATTTATGTGATCCGTATATTCAGTAAATATCTTTTCTTGGTGACCAAGATAGGTTTAGCCTATATATTAAAGACATCTCATTCGGTTTTATACATTCGAAAACGAACTCACATCGAACGCTCCAGAATCTCGGATCATAAACGCCAGCTTCCGGTGATCTTTCGTGCAAGTGGTTCGCTCCTAACAACAACACGTTAGACTTCGGGAAACAATGACGACCTGTTTTTGGAATCGGGTTCAACACGCAGCCCGCGTCTTTCTTTTATCCGCTTATTTAAATTACGCTGAATATGTCCTGCCTTCCATTCGTTATTTAATTATCGCCGCTTATTTATTGTAATTATAATCTAATTTTCATAAATAAAGTGTACACCGTTTCCCACAACCTTCTCATAGGAGGGTTTCGAGGGGCTTTTGCATTGTGAGTTTGTAAGATGTACATCACGGTTTGTATATTTTGACCTAAATCCCCTTATTGTCACATCATAGAAGGTCTTAATAACATAACCCCATCAAAAATTGTCAATATTTGAGCATGATTTATGACATGTGATATAAATTGAAAAGTTATATTGGTTATCGATTGAAAATTCTAGAAAATTATTATTATTTTTTTTTTACAGGTGAATTTCTTATTTTGCCTTTTGGATTCTCGGCGACGGAGATTTAGACTACGCTGTCTTAACCCTACCGCTAAAGAGTTCCCACCACGCCAAAGACTAGCATGGTGATTTTACAGGAGATCCCCTTTGAGAACATTCCTTGAAGGAAAACCCCGCAATCTTTCGTCCCCGAAGAGATTCGAACCCGGGTAACAACCTCCCCAAGACTCCTTAAGGAATCTTGGTGGCCACTTCAGCTAACTCAGTAACAACCTCCCCACTTGAGAAAATTATAATCATTATGAATCACCTCAATAAGTATAACATCCAAAATAGATACCAAAAAGAAGTTTAATTACCAAAATAGAAAAGGATATATTATAGGGTTCCTTGGCAAAGACCTCGAGGTGCATTTAGTTGTCTTACATAAGACTCGGGATATTACCCACTCCATGGCATGACACCTTTCGTCATCCACCATTCCTACCACCAGACAGGCGCTTTTCTCATTATCATCTACCGCCTTTTCCTCCCCGCTATTCACGCATGAAGATCGTATGTATGCTCGACTTCGGTGTCGTGGTATATAGTATAGGAGTACATTATGGCAGATCACCACCCGCAAACCAACCCTCCTCCAAGAAGAATTGTCCTATGCCCCCCCGATCCCTATAAAGAGTTGCCCGGTGATCCTAGGTTAAAAGACGCTCGCACTCGCTACGGCCAAGCTTTCTAGGACCGACCGACACCGCATTGTGCACCTACCTAGTGTCCGTCGCGACATTCAACATAGCGCCGGACTCATGTGCCTTCCGTAACTGTGGGTTTCGGAGCCGCTACGACGATTAGCGACCTTGCGGCGGCAAAGGATTCTAAGCCCCCATGCTACGGTTCCCGTCCCAACCGCTATGAGTCAACCGCATAAACCGCTGGCACATAGTACAACATCGCGATGCACACAGTACAATTCTTCAATGCGTGCAATGATTGGAAACCCCATATAAGTGTCGTATAAACTGCCCCAAATAGAAAATACGTCAAATGTTTCTGTGAAACAAACTTGGAGATGAAGTTTCCTAAATAAGTTATACAACATTATTGAGTACAAGTGAATATTTTATTCAGAACATGGTTGCTTATCTTGACATTTGACTATTTAATAGTATAATATTTTGCTAATTGCACCCCTAAATAAAGGTTGTGTTATAGCTAAACTTATCATGCGTAAATACATAAAATTCAAAGTTATGAATACAATCTTTAGTTGAACACCTCTTGAAACTATATTATAAGCTTAATGAGATTTGTGTGGCAACGATTCTATCAAATCAAATTTATTAATTGCATGAGCTAGAGATTGGAAATGATAAGTTTTAAGGGCTATAATAGTTGACAGATTTTTTAAAAACAAGTTAGGAAATCAAACTACCTAAAAACTAAAAACAGAACACAAACGGTGTTAAGAATCCAAAAACCAAACTACTTAAGTTTAGTGTAAAACTTTGTTCTTAAAATCTCGATCACCCGTCTTGATTATCAGATGCTATTCGCCGTACTCAGCTACCGCATGCTGGTTTTTTTTCCGAGCAATAATTTATAAATGGGAAAGGAATGTGTGATTGGGTTAATAAGATCCTAGTAGGGAAGAAATGCATAAAAACCATATGAAAAGATCAATGATTTTGTAAGAAAACAAGAATTACTTGTTATTCTACATATAACCAATAACTTTGATTTTTGTTATTCAAGTAGTAACCTAAGTAATTTTTTATCTTGGATATATCTTTTGATAAAAAAAAAAATGATAAAAGAATCATACTAAAATATAAGGATTGATTAATAGGTTCAAAAAGGGACAAATGCATAGGTTGAATAGTCATTTAGAATGGGCAAGAATATAATTTAGTAAAGTTATTGAGCGACCACTCTTGTTTCCTTTATTGAGAAGTCGTTCAACCAGTAAACATCTCGGTATCCTCAAAGGGCATACTTATGATTTACTAAGTTTTATTTATTTACTAGCATAGATAACTGTTGACATCGGGTTATTTTTTTTTAAAGAAATAGATAAATGAGATAATAATAAAAGTAATAATGAAATTTAAATTTAAAATATGTGTTTCACAATCGATTATAATTATCGCACTGCTAATCGAAAATAGATTGACTAACATAAAATGATGTGATTTTAATGATCAACAGCTTGCTAACAAACATGTAACATTAAAAATAATGAACCATAGTATAATATAACGTGATTACACCAATGATACATACACATACAACGAACAAATATTATACCAAACGGCCGTCTCTTCGGCCCGGCCAGATCGACTATTGTTCTGAATTCTCTAAAGTCAAACCCATAAACCGAACCGTAAAGTCGACACGGTCCAATTATTGTGCTTGAAAAACTCGAGACGGCGGTTTGTTGACCATGCGCGATACTGTGAATCTCCCCAAGATCAGATCAGACAAAGGTATCAAAGACTTCCTCTTGAACCTTGTGCTTAAAGCCATTCACCAATGCCACGATAGTCGCATCTTAGTGCCCCTGTCAAATCGAATATAACAAACAAATAAATTAGTAACGGAGTTGTAGGATTAAATTTTAAATATTGAGTTATAATAACAAACTTACCGCTCATCAATAATCACTAATTCCATGTTTTTCAATCCTTATCGCCATACACGCCCCGCATCCAACTTTCTTATATTCAAGCATAACGCAGCTTTGATGTTGTCTTTAATTGCCGATAAGTCATTGATAAACCCTGCAACATATGTAGCCATGGTTGTTATGCTTGTTGAAAGTGATAATTTGAAAGTTTAATGTAGTAAACAATATCCAACCTACTTACATTATATAGGCAGAAATTTAACTACATCTAGGAAAGTTTTAACACACATAAATTAGGAAACTATTCCCCTAATTGTTTTACTTATCATAGAAAATTATTTTAATATTAATTCATTAATTCATTAATTCTTATTTGGGTTTATTAAAAATTACTTTTAATAAAATAAAATATATATATATAACAAACGAAATTCAATTTTATAACATTATGCTTTATCATTTTCCCCAATTTTCACCAATTTCCCCCAAATTCAATTTTGTTGCATACGATAAGCATTTTACCCAATTTTCCGCAATTTTCCCCAAATACTAAAATTATTAGGGTTTCATACAAAATACATTATAATTCGAATTAATTAGGGCTTTAATAATTTATTAACATATTATAATTAATCAGCAAAAAAGAACATATGCAACAAACAATTCGAAACGAAATTGATACAAAATTGAAACGAAAATGAGAAAAAGGAGATAACTTACAGATTTAAAAAATAACAAAATCAAAACAATGCAAATCACCATCTCTATCAATCTTTACAAAAATAGTTGACATCAAACGTGGAGGAAGTGATTGTTTTGATTTTCATCATCAAATGATTTTTATTTATTTATGAAAACATTTGTGTATAATTTCTACAATAAAAAAAGGAGGAAGAATAAACGCAAAAATTTATGGAAGGCAGAGGAAGATGTGTATCTGAATTAATTGATGGTGACAAATTTACAAAAATAATTGGTGTTTAATGGTTTCCAAAAATAAGATTGAACAATGATAACTGAAGATGAAGCATGTAGAGGAAGGGTTCTACAAAATTGGTGCAACAGAAGAGTTGTACTATGACTCTAAATATGGTATGACATGTATGAGCATTAAACGAATTTTTAATGTTTGGTGCTTAGAAAGGCTTGTACAAAAACTTAATTCATTAGATAAAATAGATTTATTTATTATTATTATTTTTAATCGAGCAATACAAGTCATGTAACAACAAAGAACAGTACATTAGTACAATACGAACATTGCCAAAGTTGGATGGGATCTTAAGACTACTCACAGGCCACGAGTAATTTAACTGTGGTGTTACTAGCCAAAAACTCCGGAAGAGTATGCAAATCATCATCACAAGTAATAAGTATCAAGTCGTCTTCCTTGTCTTTGTATCTTATACTAAGCTTTTTACCCTTTAAGTTGAATCTTTGTGCCACTTCGTTTTTCAAATCCGACAGTCCTGAGGAAATAGGGAACCGGAACTTTATCATATCACCTTTAAAAGTTGCTTTCATCATCACTTGTGCTATTTGGTATATACTATCTGATTTTGAATGCAGATAGTTATGTCTGCCTAAAGAACTCAACCGCTTAACCCTTACTACAAAGAGCACAACTTGACGTCTAGCAAACCATCCGCTTGAAGACCGTTGTGAGCTTTGCTGCGACACTACTTGTGACATCTTTAAGTCAGTAGCATGACTAGATTTTGTGCTCTGACTTGGCTTTGGCCAACTCATTATACCATTCTCTCGACAAAAACGCTTCAATGTAGACCTGCTAACTGTAAAAACATTTTTAATTAAACAATATGATTATGATAAATATATTTGGGAAATTGAAAGACTGCAGATAGGCATAAATAATTAAGTGGAGACTAAAGATGGCTCACCACCAAAGCTCTCTGCAGCTTGATTTATTGGTTTTCCAACATGTTGCTGAACCGCCTCCATTCTAAGAGAATCAATTTTACGCTTTCTGCCTCGTTTCAAAGTTGTGCTCTTTACCCCAGCATTAGTAGTGGTATCACTCATTTTCTGATTGGTCACAATGGAATATGAAGTAGCATTGACGATTTCTCTTGAGCCAACCATATTAATGTTGTCACTCATATCGTTGGGGTAGTTTTCTCTGGATGAACATTGGCTTTGGACATCTGCAGAGTCAGTTTTAGCAACATTTGCCAAAACCGGCTCTGAATATGATGAATCCATCCCATATTCCAAGGTATTGGCCGCTGTGACTGCGGATATCTGGGTATATTGAGGTTTTATACTAGATGACAAAAAACTTGCATCCTTAGGCGGTCCAGTAACTTCTGTGGGTGATGATATTTCACCTAGTTCAAAACCAGAAGCGTCTTCAACTTTCTGCTTCAATGTTTGCACCAGATAGGGTACATAACTACCATCTTTCAAGTACAAAGGTAGAAAAAACTCTAAGACATATTCGTCATTTCCTGAAAGACTATGCAAAAAGATAGCAAAGCAGCTAGCTATCTTATAATTGTGTGCCTTGTGGACGAAAGGATACTCTTCAGTTACATCTTGACAATAAGTTGACCCACGAGCTAACAATGCCTTCCCAACAAAGCTACGGGACTTATCCAAATGGTGCTCTTTACATGTTTCCCTGAAAGGCCACATTCCCATGTCTTGAACATGAAACGGTAGACCATTTGTGGACATGCAGTCTTTCCCGATGCATTTAGTGTCAAAGCTGCTACAAGTCTTGTCTATAATATTATCATGTGAAACAAAACTGGTGGATGGGGAAACAGCCCATGCCTGTGCAAGAGGTAAGCTATGGCTGTCACACATGGTTTTCAGAATACCACAGAGTATATCCAACTCATCAATTTGCCTTTGTTCATTGGAAACCTGATAGAAGACATCTGTTGCATAAGTATATCGCAGTGAAAAAATATTGAATGAATTTCGTATAAATGAGTGAGACCCAACTTACATTTGGAGTAGCGAAATCAAATACTTGTGGGCTTGTTAGACTTTGTTTCTGCAAGATGACAAGTTAAAAATGAGGAATGGTCAAAGGAGGCTTAAATGATATAGTAGTACAGCAAAGAGCATGATTCTTAGAACAAGGTTTATTATATTTGAAAGGTAAAAGAAGAAAACCTTTAGCGCCTTGTGAACTTGTTGAACCTCAAAAGCATAATCCGTAGTCTTGGAAGACATCAAGAGCTCGATGACACCAACACATAAGTTTGTGGTAGAATCAAAAACTGGTAATGCCAAATATCCATGAAGATTGCAACGAATAGCACACTCTTGTTGTGGAAAATCTTTTGGCAAGTAATTTTGTATATCAGAAGTCCACTCTGGTAATCCTCGTCTAAATACTCGAGCAGGAGGGCTAATGTCTTCTTCTGCATGATCCTTATCCACAAGAAATACATTCCGCTCAGAGTCCCTCCTATACGAACAGAGTCCTGCGTCAATTACACCAAGACCAAACGGTTGATCTATAGCTGTAAGCAGTTGGTGTTTCCCAACATCAAGAGGTGACCAAAACTGAACGAGGACACGCTCTTCACGGAAAATTAACAGCTTTAGTGCAGCTCTTATCTTTTCCTTCAATTTCTGATCATGTGGGACGTTGTTTTCAGCTCCATAGAGTTCATCCCAGGGTTCTTCAACCCAAAGGGATGTTAAGTATCTCAACTCTCCAGAATATGAAACTGTCGGTTGTTTTAAAGATGTCTTGTTCCACGGAAATTCTGTTTTCTGATATTTGGACAAGACAGAAGGTGAGCCCGAGCACAATGATGTGTCTCTTTCTTCCGAATCAACACTATGAGAGCGCCCAAAGTGATCCATAGTTGGCAGCTTTCAAATTATATATAAACGGTTACAGCTCGTGCCTGTCTGATATGATTTATATAAATAAGTATCAAATGTAGCTGAACAGAAAATACTACTCGTATTAGAAAAGTATGATTGACTTTTAAAATTTCATATGACTTTCATTAAAAGAAGACTCTGATAAAATTCCTATAAATAATTGATTGATATATCAAACACGACTAAATAATAACTTGTAAATTACACAATTAGTTCAAATAACAGGGACCGGAACCAGAAAACAAAGTCACCGGGTGCATTTATTAGAAATTAAATAAGACTCCATGCACAACCTTTTAGGACCGGGTGCATTCATAAAAATTTAGAGGTTTTTTAACAAAATTAACACTACGAGACAAAAATTATGGGTGTCCCGGGACACCCCTGGTTCAGTCCCTGAGTTCAATACCAAGCACATTAAGTTGACTTTAACATGTTGGGCATGATTGACATCTACATTCGAGCTTGCGGAGGAGGGTTGGAGCATCTATTATGCTTATAACTTGTAAATGTGTAAATGGTTCAGCATTGATGTAAGTTGATTGTTTATATCAGCATTGTGTACTAACAGTGAGAAATGAGTAATACAATGAAAACTACATACATCAGGCATGCAAAACACATGTAAATAACTACATAAATAAATAAATAAAAAGCATATAGGATTATGAACTTACAGAAACTGAGTAATTTGGACTGTGCTTCCCGCTGAGTTCTTTAAATTTATAGAGCTGTTGGTTTGAAAGGGAGAAAAAAGTACTAAGAAAAAATAAAGAAATTGCCCGGTTCTTTCTTTAATACGACGGTATTATTTTGACTATTGGGAAAAACAAGGGTCAACAAAACTCTCAAGTAAATATCTTGAAATTACAAGGAAGGAACTGATAAGTGATGAGTACACAAAAATTTAAGTAAAATGACTATCAACCCTTGTTATCTTTACACATGTGACTTCATTTTCTCTTCACCAAAACTTCCTTACACTTTCTAAGTAGTTTCACACTTTCATTTCAACATCATACAGTATAAAAAATGAAACTGAAACTTGAAAGGTTAAAAAACGTACGAGTATATGTTTCTGTTTAGCATAACTTATGATGATTAATGGTATTATTTTAAACACCTCCATGTATTTTATTTTATGGCAATAAACACAACCTGAGTTGAGGTGGTGTGTGATAAGTCACCATTAATGGTGCTTTCGGCTACTTAAAACTCTAATGACATATTTCCAGACAAACCCAATTAAGATTCAGTTCTAATAAACCCGTACTAGAAAATTGGAAACTTAAATCGTTGTTCATAATAAATGCCATAGATCCATATTTATGATATTTACTTACACACTGACTTTATAATTTATATGGCTGATGTTATCCATTTTCCCTGTAATAACAATAAACACAATTCAACATCTCTTTCACACACACACAACTCTCTCAACTCAACCCAATGGAAAGTCCCATCATCATCAACAGTAACAGTAGAAGAAGCAGTGCCTCAAACACATACCCAGATGAAAAAGATTATCAAGAACCCACAAACACACAAAACCCAGATCAAAAAGATCATAAAGATGACAACTTTGAACCCAAAAACCCAACTGACCCGGATGAGAATATTAACGGATCCGACTTAAAAGCTACACATTTAACAGCTTCCAAGAGATGGAAAGACATTTTCAAGAAAAACCCAAATCAAAAAGATAAAGAAAAGAAGAAAAAAACCAAGGAAAAATTTTCCGGTACCGGTTCCGGTTCCGGCGCCGGTCCGGGAACTTCCGGTATGGCGGAGCTGAATATAAATTTATGGCCTTTTTCTCGGAGCAGGTCGACTGGGACTAGTTGATAGGCTGGATACAATGGGAGGTCGTGGGGGTCGGTTGGAGCCTCAAGATTTTGAAGAGTCAGAAGTTGTAGCTTGTGATCCCTCTTCGGGACGTACTAATAGTATTGGGATTAAAGGAAAAGATGGTTCGTTCCAAGGGGTTTTGTACATGGAAACACTACTATTGGCTGATGAGTCAAACTAACAAGGTTGGTGTTATTTTACAATTATTTTTTTATTGAGTTTACTTTATGTTACATGTGTATTCTATGCTTATGATAAATTTCATATAATCTGTGCACACATAAAATTTTTGACAGTCAATAAGATGTATTTAGTTATTTGGATAAGTCAACTAGAGTCATATTAAGAGTCTGCCTTGTATAACACCGACTACAGATGGCTACTAGTTATTTGACCTTCAGTATTGCCAAGCAATCCACTCCTTTGTATTGCTACTCTGCATGGTAATTCAACATCTAAGTTCGAGATACTATAATACTCCGTAGTTGACTAGCCCCCACCCATGTTACCATATCCATTTAAAAGGTCTATAGGGGTTTTGGTAATTTAAATTACGGGTGAATCTTTAACAAGTTCAAAAAGTATGAGAGAGGAGCCTGAAAAGTATGAGAGAGTGGCATGTTTCATTGAATTTGGCTAACCTAAAAAGTCGTCTCTATTGTATAACCTACCAAAAGTACTATTTTGTTCATTCTTTAAGTATTCCATCGCCGCTATATACATCTATCTCTGACGAGCCTAATTTTTTTAGACCGTCTTCTTTTACACTTGCCCCAAGAGACACATATTTGACGATTATCTAAGAATCTGATATAAAAAAGAAACAAAACGGTAAAAATAAAAAATAATAATAATAATAGATTTACAGACTTGATTCAAAAACGCTGATAAAATTACACACTAATTCTCTAACAGCAAAAAACTAGCTATTCTCTAAACGCAACCAACCCCTTATCTATCTTAGATATGAATAAGCAATTCTAGACAATCACTTATATAATCATATTTCATTGAGAAATAACTAAAACACTCGGTGTGGTTTGGTCAAATTTACTAAAACAATAACTATAGACCGCCCATTGCATAATCCATCCTTATAAGAAAAGTTTCAAGCAAGTTTTGAGATCAAAAATTTTCTCTTCCTTTGTAGGACCTGGCACACCCATAAACATGAACTTTAATAATCCCAAACACCCTCCAATTCTTCACTTACCCCCAACACATGCATAACGAAGATGGAGGTGTTTGGGAGGCAGCAAAAGAGATGATCTAGAGGATTTGGGATAATCAAAATGAAAAAATAAAGGTATATAAATGTGTGCCCAAACATGACCCGGAAGAGTAAGCTTGTCAACTTTGAGAGTAAGAGAAGATATTTAGCTTAACAAAATTTGTTGATATAGACAGATTCTACAAAAGGTTACCGTGCAGGAAGACGTATATGGATACACAACAGGAGGAACTCAAGCCCAATAGACACTTATGCACACAAAGTTAATTTTGTTAAACAACAATAAAACCAAGTAAATCTGTTTCTAAGTAACCAAACTTCAGGTTCATATCAATATATACAAAATATCAAAAATAACAGTCTCCTGAAAAAGTAGACTGTTCACAAAAGATAGAACAACACCTTACTTCATTGTATAGGTAAACTATGAGCAATCCCAGAGCAATTCCATACAATAACTTATAAGATAAATTTAATCTAAAAAGTTGAAGCAATAGTAAAGCAGTCTTACAGTTTAGTCAAGTGTACTGAAAGCAGCCACTCTACATACTTATTGTTCACAATGTGCCTATAAAGGGTTTTTTGAAAATAAAGTGTAGTCCCACATCTTAAATTTGTTTAAAAGTGACATGATTACCCTTTTGTTTAAATTACCAAAATCCGCTATAGACCTCTCCTCTGATGATCCTAACTCATAAACACAGTCTCGTTCTTAACCCAACACACACAAAAACCAGTTATTTCAGATAATCGTCAAATATGTGCCTGTTGGGGCAAGTGAAAAAGAAGACGGTCTAAAAAAATTAGGCTCGTCAGAGATAGATGTATATAGCGGTGATGGAATACTTAAAGAATGGACAAAATAGTACGTTTTGTAGGTTATACAATAGAGATGACTTTGTAGGTTAGCCAAATTCACCGAAACAAGCCACTCTCTCATACTTTTTGAACTTGTTAAAGTGACAGATTCACCCGTAATTTAAATTACCAAAACCCCTATAGACCTTTTGTTATCAGATATTTAAGTCCAAACACTTGACATTATATCAATATATGCTTTTAAAGGGATATGGTAACATGGGTAGGGGTGGTCAACTGCTATAGTATCTCGAACTCAAATGTTGAATAAACATGTAAGTAATACAAAGCAAAGGATTGTTTGCAATATCAAGGTCAACTAACTAGTAGCTATTCTCAGAGTCGATGTTATACAAAGCAAGCTCTTAATATGATCTAGCTTGACTTATCCAAATAACTAAATACATCTTACTGACTGTCAAAATTTTATGTGTGCACATATTATATGAAATTCATCATAAGCATAGAATACACATGTAACATAAGGTAAACTCAATAAAGAAATAATTGTATAATAACACAACCTTGTTAGTTTGACTCATCAGCCAATAGTAGTGTTTCCATGAACAACACCCCTTGGAACGAACTATCTTTTCCTTTAATCCCAAGACTATTAGTACGTCCCAAAGAGGGATCACAAGCTACAACTTCTGACTCTTCAGGATCCAACTCCAATTCATATAAAACATGACCATTCTTGCTAAACCCAAATACAAAACTCTCAATGGTATACATCTTCGTAAACCCACCACCTATCCTCATCCATAAAGAAGAACCGTCATCGTTATACTCACGCAACACAAGCTAGTCATTCCATTTGTACACAGACAAAAAAGGTGCATGTATCAATCCCTCCGGAAGAGGGAGTTCACCAAACTTGAAGCTCTTAAGATCAGATGAAATAATAAAATTAGACCTAATCCCGCAATCCAACAAAAAATCATAAGCGACCCAATAAATAATACCATCAATAGAAACCTGCTCCCACCTAAACTCACAACGCTTCTTAAAAGGCGCACACATATATATATATATAGTTTTCCAAATACGGCTACTTAACGAAAAAACCTCAACCACCCATGTACTAAGTAATTTAACAACATCAACTTTAACCAAAGACATGGGAACTAGTAACAGGACAAAACCCAAAACCAACACAAGGATTACGAATGTCATGAGGCATTTGAGGGATAACAATGCTAATAGATTTCCTAACACATCGTTCCACAAAATTGCTTGAATAGCAAAGGTGTCTTTGTTATAACCTAAATAACACAACAAACCGCTAAAAACCCACAAGAATGTTCGCTTTAGTAACCTAAGGCACTCGAGGTGCTAAGGAAACTTTGTGTGGGGAATTCATTATCGAGAGATATAAGTTGGGACAAAAAGCGTAAGAAAACGGACAAAACGAAGAAAATGGAACGGATGGACAGTAAATGGATGGAATGAAAACGGATAAACGGAGGAATGGATGGAAGCGGAAATGGAAGGAATGGATGGAATGGAAGGAATGGAATGGAGGAAATTAAATTTAAAAGAAATTTGGAAAAAAAAAAAGGAATGGAATAAAAGGAAGGGACGGATGCGAAGGAATGGACGGATGGATGGATGCGATTGCGTTTCGGACGAATGCTAATTCGTATCAAACTTTGCGACGATTTTGCAATTTACTCTACTCGAAACATATAATTGTGGAAATGAAAGGACCATCAAGTACTTTGTGTCTTTATAATTTGCTTTTAAAACAAATATAAGATAGATTATGTATTTTATTTATAGATATAATAATGACGGACGTGTTTGACCTATATAGAGCCAAGAGAGCTCAAAGATCGGGCCGTTCAAAATTGAATTGGACTGACAAAATTGACCGAACCGATAAAAATTGAGCCGACCGGACAGCCTGTCGGTTCAATTTCGATTTAGATGTTTCACGATTTTCGGTTTCGGGTTGGTTCGGTTCGGATCGACCCATAACCGACAAAAACACACATAAACACACCTAAACCGAATCGAACCGACAGACCCGACACAAAACCGAACCAGACCGGACCGAACCGACCATATTTGGTTCGGTTTCGGTGTAGGTTTTTCACAATTTTTGGTTTTCGGTTTTGTCAGTTCGAGCCAGTTTTAGACCGATGCTCAACCCTAAAATTCTATTAATGTGTTCGTCAGATTTTAAAGTATTCAGGTAAAAAGACCCATTTCTCAAATCCTATTGCTATAAAACGTGAGTTTTTCATAAGGCAAAATATATAGTAGTATAAATTATCAAATGAAAGACAACATAGTATTTTAGGCTGCCCAACAATTTGGGATATTCGTATAGTTGGATTTGTTTCTTTGGTGAGAACTCAAAGCTTTGGTAAGGCCAGTACCTCTGGAAATATAGCCAGACTTAAGATAATGATGATGCCTGATTATATTAGCTTCTTTACTTACCTAAGCGTAAAAGGGTCTGCTGCATTGTGATGATTAAGGCTAGTCTGATATCAAGTAAGAAATGTAGTCAGATGCTTAGGATATCCTTAGAAATATAAAAGGTCTTGGGAGGTGAGGAATAGATAAGGTAATGAAAAAAGGTGTTCGGTTGACTATAATGCAATGACCCATTACCTTAGCATTATAATTGCCTTTCTTTTACTTATTACCGAGTTTGAACCAAGCACACCCTTATTTGTCATTCCTAGATAACTAATTAACTAGTATGTTTGTTTTTTTATTAGTAGTGCATGCTTTTGTATGGCATCTCACTGCAGTTTAGTTGTGTTTTGAGGACTGTCCAAATGCACTAAAACTGTTGTATACTTGTATGTATTGGTTTTTAGAGTAATACAGTATGTTATATTTTTCTACTAAAAAAAAAGAGAAAAAACTATCACCTGCATCACGTAGAAAAATATAACATACTGTATTACTCTAAAAACCAATACATAGTTGTACTATTAACTATTCATATCATTATTTTTCAGAAAGCAAAGATTTTAATATCATGCAACAAGCTTTACGAAGAAAATAATATTTTAATATCACAGAACAGAACAACTTTACGAAGAAAATAATGATATAAAATAAACAAGTGCAATGACGTCTATAAGAGCATGCACAACAATAACACCATAACATCAATAATACCGTTCACGTCAGGGCCACATCAGCTTTAACATTTCACCTTAACATCCCTAAAAAACACCCACAACAATAACATCCCAATAACATCAATAACATTCCCAACAATTTATAAAAACAAACCCCCATTTAGGGGCATAAAAAAATAAAAAACGCCACCACATAACTTGGGGACTAACACCGAAATAACACCGGGTCTCCAATGGCTAACGCCGGATTTTTTGTTGTTAACGCCGTTGAGGGCGTTACTATTGTTAATGCTCTAAAATATAGAATAAACAAAAGCAACGAAACGTCAATAGGAATAAACAAAAGCAAACATGTTGAAACGTCAATAAACAACTTTATGACAAAATAAACAAATACAATAACCTAGAACTTTTTATAAACAAAAGAGAAAAGTTACGCGTGGAATGATGGATGACGCCAATAGGAAGAGTCAAAGAAGATTGGAGTGAGCGGTGCATGAAACGTCAATAGGAAAAAGATAGAGAGTGAGTGGGTGGATGAAGTAATCTTTATTTAGTTATTTTAACAAATTATTAGGATTAAACATGTAGTTTTAGGAAATTAGGTTGGCACACTCGAGCCCAAAATATCTGTTGGGCATGCGAAAATTTCATCGACGACTGATATATAAATCGGTCATGTCGAGTGTGGCTTTCGGTCGTGATATCGGTCGTAGCCCCAAAAAATGCAACATCAGTCTAAAATACAACCGATTTCAAAAGTAAACCATTTCCAACTTTTTTGCCCGTTTGGGCAATAAATATAAAAATAAAATAAAAAAAATTAACCGTTGCATTGAATTAAAAAAAAAAAAAAACTTTACTATACTATAAATACTAACTCAAACACATTTCTAAAACACACAATTTCAATCAACAATTCTATCTCAATACCTTCAAACACATTCTTTATATCTTTAGCTTTTATTTGGTTCGCCTTCCGTCTTTGCGAAGAAGTTTTTAGTGAGTTTATGATTGCGATTTTGCCGGGGCTTACAAAGCTACCAAAGCGTTAGGAAGGTACATACGTAGGGATCATGATGGTGCTTATAATCTTAGTGGTGCATACTTCTCCAAAAACCCAGCCGACGCAGAACATTCCCTCGTTTTGCTGCCCAATGAGCCAGAACTATTCACGAAATTGTTCAGAGGTCACCGAATTCTCCTTATTTTCAACAAACTCTTGATGCTAGCATACCTATTAGCCCATTGGTCAAGTGTACGCTGCCATTCATCAATTGAGATATCGCTGGCTTCACTCGATTCTCTTGACAGAATCAAGCCGATGCAACAACATCCATCCCAATGTCTCCGGTAAGTTTTGCAAGGTTATCATGGAGTTGAGGGTTTTTAAAGCCCACGATTTCATTCGACCTTGAAAGATTATCGCTCATCAGCATAAGCATGACTTTCTCCATGATGATGGGAAGCATTGATTGTAAGCCGTGGGAGTGGGAGAATTGCCCAAAAAGGGAGACCTCAATATGCTAGGGGTCATCACGGGCCACATCCATTCATTTTATTGGAAGCGGTCGCTTCCCAAGATTTATGGATTTGACATGCTCTTTGGTGACTTGATGAATAACGACGAACGTTTTATCGCCGCTCCATCGCTTTCAATGATATCAAATCTGAGAGCACTAGACCTTGAATTCGAGGCTAACGGCGCTTAGGTGATGGGATATTCATCGACGGGATATATCTACAATGGTCCGCTCTTATGAAGTCCATTTCAAATCCTTTCCACGGGTGATCATAAAAGAATATTGTATAAGAGGAGAAAGCGGGCGAAAAAGATGTGGAACGGCTTTGGTGTGTAGAAAAGGAAAATACTTAAAGTTCGCCGAGGGGGTTGTATAAAAAGGATATCCAAGATATTATGCATACATGTATCATATTACATAATATGATCGCTCGCCAATAATGAAATGATATGTTTTACATGGTTCAAATGAGGGACACCAAGATCATGATCCCTAAGACCGCATGAAGAATCGTTAGTAGTAACTCGGTTAGCCGACGATCAACTCATCAAAACTTAAAATCTGATTTGATCGAACACATTTGGAGAAATCGTCGAGATCATGTCAATGAAGAGAATGAAGTCGATAGTGACTTGATGATGGGAAGACGATGAAGATTTTTGTAATGTTTTTAACGTTATTTGAATAAGTTACGTAACGCTTTTAATGTTTATTTGAATTCATTATTATGTTTTAATTTAATTTTAGTGAATTTAAAATGTTGTTAAAAAAAAAAAAAAAAAAAAAAATCGGTCATCGACGGCATCCCAGTCGTAAGTCTCAAATGAGAGAAATAGACATGACACTCACACTCCGCGAGTGTGCCAAATTTAGGAAAAAGAATAAGAATTTACATTAAATTTGGTATGACGGAGGACCAAGGTAGTTTAGTGAAAAGTTATTTAAAAAAAAAAAAAAAAAAATTGTCCATATATGTATACTAAACGAGTTCCCTTCATAGTAATGAGATTCTCTGCTGGTATATAATTATGATAGTGATATTTTGGTTAGACATTTCATATAACATCTATTCATACAACGGGATTTTTTAAGAAAAGATTCACGATGATCGATTGGCCTAACATAATTATTATCTACCTTGATTATGTAGGTACCGATGATATAAGTCATTCCAGATGCACCACCACCATGTATATCAACATCTTCACCTCCACATACTCATACTTATATGTTTCATCCTCAACAAGCTCAAATCAAGAACGCTCACAAAATTATCAAGTTAAAGACAAAGAATTACGTCAAAGTCAAGAGCTAATCAAGAAAGTCAAAAACAAGTTCAAGTATTAAGTGAGGAAGACATAAATATGAAGATCAAATACTTTTCAAATCGAGTAGGAGATGACGAACAACAAACATATGAAGATGTTAATCAATGCAAGAAAGATCAAGAGACTTTAATTCAAGATCACAAAGCCTGAAGTAACAAAGAATCATGATTATCATATGACATCACACAAGGTTCAATATCAAGACCGCATAAGACCTAATTCCATGAGTTGGCTTCATGAATGACCACCCTTTAGGGGATATTGTTAGCATTACTAAAAGTGATGGTCATTCTATTAATAAAACCTTGTAACGTGAAATAGTATTTTTAACAATTTAGTTATCGGACTTATGAACTTGGCTAATCTAATAGGCTAGAAGTTAAGTAATATAAGCCTTATAATGTAGTAAGTCCGACAAACCAATGCCCATCCAAGGCCCATTATGTAGGTGCCATTAGAAGTAAAATTTTAATGGTCTCATTTGAGGGTGTGCTTGTAGGTGAAAGTGTGTGTTTTTAGTGTTAGAAGTATAATAAAGTTTCATATTTCTTTCTTTTCTCACTCTCATCCTCGCCTCTACTTTTCCATTAATGTGTGATTGTTTGATTATTATAGGGGAACCTACAGTTAGTTTCCTAAACAAACACCAATACTTGTTCTACAAGTATTCTAGATCTTTCATAAGTGCCTTATAAATACAAATGAACTTTGAAGGATCCTAAAGAATCTCACACTAACCCTAAAATCTTCATTCTCCTGTCTCCCATACACGATCTACCGACGAAAGGTTCTCAAACCTTTGAACCTATCACATACATCCTAAGTCGACCCAAAGTCAATTTATGGTTTACCAAGTGTTTCGTATCTCGCCTAACTTGCTTAGGTTCGAGCCCTGTTCTACCTGTGAAATATCAATTGATATCTGACGTAACCCGTAGGTTAGGTTTTCTCCCGAAAACCCTGACTTGGACAATCCACAAAGAAGGAAGGCGAACTCGCGCAGCAGATTGTCCAGGAGCTTACGCAAGGAGGATATCAAGTAAGTCTTATGTAAACACCCTTTTTACGTGTTTAGGGTTAGGGTATATCAATGATTATGTTCGTTTGTGCATATTTTATAGCCATGCTGGTGACACCCGAATGCTATAATATCCAAGCGCTTTTCTAAATGACATTTGATAGGTAAAATGCATATAAGTGATTTTCATTTTTTTCATATCGAAACACTTGTAACTAGATTTTTGGGGTTTTAAAACATAATAAGCTGATAATCTGCTTGCAAACACTCCCAAACACCATCTTAATGCTTCATCAAACTGCTTATATAATTCCAAATATACCCTTAATAAGAGAATTCAAAATTCCTACAATTTCTCATTTTATCTCTTTCACTTTTCAGTAACACTTTCTCGTTTCTATTACTACTATTTTGTTAGCATTTTTAACTCGATTTGATTACCAAGAAAAAACTACAATACAGTGAAGTACGGCAAATATATTACCAAAAGAACCTAAGACAACAAATTTAACTACCAAATTCAAAGTATAAGCGATATAAGAGATGAATATTCTCAATTTGATCTCATTGTTTGTTCTTTTAAACATGTAATACGAGAACTTTAAGTCAATTCAATTTTGTATTCTTAATTAATATGCAAATGGCATTGTTAATTAGCCGTAAGCACATCTTGGCATTTTGGCAACCACTCTAAGATCATCAATAATTTCTTTATCTTGGGATACATTGTATGATACTACCTGGACCAGTAGGATTACACCATAAAAAATACACATGATAATATTTAGGGCTGAAAGACGAAGATATGTAAATGAAACAATAAAAAGTGAAAATAAAATATTTAATTAAAATAAAGGGAACCAGAAAGAGTGTTTAATTTCCTAGTTGATAGCAAACGTAACCGATAAGATTAGTTATAAGTATTTGGCCAACCTACATCGTTGATTCTTGACACAAGCAAATATATATTGTTCTATATGTTACAATGATTAACAATACTTGAAAGTGACTCAATATCATGCACGACCGAAATGTATTTAAAATGATGTATTGAAACTAATATATCGTACTATATTATATGTAGTATCATGCATACATACATTCGGTTATTTTCAAATCTTTTAGCATTATATTGTTAGTGTTTAATATATAAAAGATAAGAGATGGAAATATACAAATATATATAATTTATTATTTCACGGAAAATCAATACATTAGAGGTAGAAAAATACATAAAGTTATGTTACATTGTTTTTTTTTTTTTTTTTTTTTTGAACTTATGTTACATTGTTTCTTTAACCAAAATCACCACCTATGTACATAATTAAGGTGGGATACAACCTCTTAACAATATGCATGTATGAAAAACATCATCAATTAAGATGATAGCTCGCAGATTAACTTGATAGTGTTTTTATTACTGCCCGAAGCAACCAAAGCAGGCTGCAAATCGTAGTCACAGTAGCATCAAATCATTGTCTTCATCCTTGTATTTTAGACTTAATTAATTGACTCTCCAGCTTGAACCTTTTCGCCACTTTGTTTTTCAGCTTCAACAATCCTAGTGAAATACAAAATCGGAACCTTTCGATTTTGTTCCATAAGTCGTTATCACTTTTGTGCCTTTTACGCTTTGTGCCTTTTTTAGCTGCTCGCTGAGCATCTTCGCCTGGGACATTAACGAGCTCGGTTCTAGCAATAGCTGGTACATTACTAAAGGTGTCCATCATGTACGACGATGCTTCAGTAATATCTGGTTCTTTGTTTACACAGAGATCCAGAGCCGGTCCAACAACTTCTATGGATGACCTCACCTAGGTTCAAATCCCGGCAACTACAACGCTTTGTTTCAACATTCGACCAAGTCCAGTAAGTGTTTGCTTTCTTTCTTGTGTGATGGGAGAAAAAACTCTAACACATAGTCGCTGCGCTTAAGCCATGCAGATAGATTGCGAAGCAGCTAGTTAACCCACTCATCCGTGCATGGTGGACCAAAGGGTAGACTTCTTCACTGAGTTTGGTTACATCTTCACAGCAAAGCACGAACTGGCGGATAAGTCATCAAGGCCCTTGCACAAGCAGCCACCATGGACTTGGTCTGCGCTGCTTACATTCTTCCGGCAACACATGAATAAATGCCAAGTCTTGGAACATAAATACATGTTCATCACCTGTATTCTTCTCCAAGGTAAGTATTCAGGATAATGGCACCACATGTTTTTAAATCTTGCTTCATTAGAAGCAACACTTAGTGAATGGGAAGTCGGCAACTGAGTGGGAGGTAACTTTGGTGTTTTATACAATAACTTCTATACAATGAATATTTTTTAATCCATTCATCTCACCAAATTAATGATCTCCAAGATAAGTGATAGTTAGGAAGACAAACACAGATAAGATTTCAAAAAACGACTCTTTCAGAAATAGTCAGCGATATGAATCAGAGTTA